>JAJIBD010031802.1:0-12157 GCA_021461705.1 Cryptotis parvus
GGGAGCTTAGTTGAGATGGTTCAAGAAAGGAAAAGTTTATAAATTTTTTGAGGGCATGCTGAGGGCAGGAAGTAGGAAGAAAAGCAGGAAAAATAGATGACCTGAGGTTCTCCAGCACCAACAGCCTACCTGATCAATGTGGACCTCTGGGCTTGGTTCTGATTAAATCACCCACACAAGAGCCCCAGACAGTCATGGATCTCAGGGCATGACTGGGAGGACAGATTAGAGTGCCTGCTCACAAGCACTGGCCTGGGTTCCCAAATGGTCTGGCGAACAGTGCCCCCAGACAGCTCACATGTGGTCAGACTCTGAAACAGAAATGTTTGATAGCATAAAGTACAGAGGGTAGAGGCAAGATCCAACTTCAAACTAACTGGCCTCAATGGGCTGAATAAATACACTTTGTATGCAGAGGACTTAGCTCAATTCTGCCCTATTAAGACTGCGGAGTTGAAGAAGCAGAGCACCAAGGTCACTTTAATCTCCGGCTCTCCTGGCTCCTGGGAGACATAGTAGCCAATCAGGATGTAGAATACAGACCAAAGCTGGGGGAGTGGGAATCTGGCTACAAGATCTCTCTCTCTCTCTCTCTCTCTCTCTCTCTCTCTCTCTCTCTCTCTCTCCCTCTGCTCTCATATCTACCCTACCTCTCTCTCTCTCTCCCTCTAGAAGCGGGGGCTTATTTTGGGCTGGGTGAATAAACAGGACAACTCCGAAAAAGTACAGGCAAGGCATGGATGCCAGGAATAGCTCAAGGTACTAGGCAGGGGCTTGAGAGTAGAGAGCCTAGCACTGGCAGCAAAGGAACTATTGTCGGTGTATGTATGGCTAGAGAGCCCACTCAATCTGTATAGCACAAGAATTTATTTTTATACAGAGGATCAAAAGAGTTGTGACCTTCCTCTCCAGGAAAGCACTCTGGAATCTTTAGAAGGTAAAGTGCAGGGGGACAGGTCACAGCCATTGTTCACAAGAGGAGGCAAGTTTAAGCTGTCAAACGGGAAAGCCCAATAAATATGCTCGCAGAAGGCAAGTATACTGCATGGAACAGACAGGAAATCATTCTGGGATAGGCTAGCACTGGACAGGACCAGTGACATCATTCATGGAGTGAGTAAAGACTCTGTAAGGACAAGGACCGAGAAGTTGTACATTAGACGAAGCGGTGGTGGAGACAGAACCCACAGATGTTGTTCGCAGGTATGGAGAGGGTATGGACATTTGGGGAGGGACCTGGAACCATTTGTACAATAAACTAACTTTCCTTTTCACAGTGTTTTGCTTGTCACGAATCTTTCCATACAATTCTCAAGAACCCTACCAACATCAAGAAGAATCTTTCACGCTAACAGCACCACATCGAACCCAAAGTCCTGGCAGGAGCTTCACCCTAGAGGCAGAGGTCAGGGACAAGATTCCAAGCACTGCCAGATACAACTTCCTAACCAGTAATAGCCAGCATTATAAGAATGTGGAAGTCCCCAAAAAGCAGCTGCTCTGCAGCATCATACCTTTCAGGATCTCAGAAGTAAAATAGGAAAGGATGATTGCCATACGCCACAGTGTACACAAACAGGGATCTCCCCAGCAGGGCGTAGGGGCTCAGGTGCATTATGTAGCTTCCCTCCCACATGTGTAAGAGGAGATGTTCTGGTTTCTGCTTCAGAAGTGTTTCTTTGTCTCTGGTTCTCCGGAAGTGTTCAACTGCAACATGGTTGATCCTTCCCATAACAACCTGGCAGCTGTTATCTGGCCCAAAGAAAAAGTATTCACCTCCACGAGGGAACTGCAGGGCGGTAAGGAGGCCAGAGCTGCTACTGGCTCTCCCTGTAATAACCGCTCACGAGGCGCCCAGGGAGGGATAGTGGGTTCTAGCCCTGGCCCACCACCCCAGCGGAGCCCGCAGCAAGCCAGACGAGCCCCACTCCATGAGGCCTCCATTTTCCACATCCGGACTTTCTCTCGTCAGACTCCACCCAGCAGACCAGCCTATCAGAGCCTGGCTCTGCGAGTTCCACCCAGCAGCAGTCTTTCTTAAATCCGACTCAGGTATGCGGTCCAGAGACTCCACAGACATTGGGGCGGGCTGACTACTGGCTCTCCCTGTGACCAGCCGCTCCACGCGGAACCGGGAGAGGATGGTGGGTTCTAACCCTGGCCCACCATCGCGGAGCCTCCATAAGCCAGATGACCCCCCACTCCATGAGGGCCTCCATTTTCCACATCGGACTTCTCTCTCATCAGACCTCCCACCCAGCAGAACAGCCTATCAGCACCCGTTTGCCCAAATGTTTGGACTTAGAGATGCCTACAGGTATACTACCTGGCCCCGAACCCAGCAAGCTACCCGTGTTGTATTTCATATATATGCAAATACCAGTAACAATTATAGACCTCATTCCGAATGGAGTGAGGCTCTTTATGATCCTAGAACACACCAGATACCTGTGGGCTCTACTAGCATGAGACAGGACATATGGAGATTGTTACTGGGGCCGCTCGAGCAAGTCGATGATGAGCGGGAAGACAGTGATACAGTGATACAGTGATTCACCTCCACACCAGGCTGGCGGTGCATAGAACTCTCTAGTGACCTTTCAAGAGTTAAGGTTAAATTTCCCAGCCAGGACACATTCTGACTACAACCCTCTTTTCCAACTCCCCATGTGCCAATCATACTTTGTGTGCTTGTTTCAGGAATCTTCTAGAGGCCCCTACGGCAGCTTGGTAGAGCCTCTGCCTAACCTCTTGTTTTAGAGCTACCCAGATTCCTGCTCCTCCTCCAAATCTCAGGCCTCTCATCTGCCCAAAGCATGCTTTCTGGCTCACTCCGCTAGGTTGTTCAAGGTCCCTCAAAATATTGGGAACTATATACACTGATCTGTGAGCCTCCTTATTTCTGCCACGTTTGTCACCTCTAAACACACCTATTGTTCTTTAGCCCTGTATACACAGACAGCTGGCACAAGGGCATACTATGGGCTAAACAGTCAGCACAAGGCTTGGTGTGGAAGAAGAGGAATCCACTGTAATGTGTTTGCTTGACACTAATGGATGAAAGAAAGGAGTAAGTGCACATCTGGGTTTCCCATATTTAACATCCCAGGCGTGTTAGCCATGCCACTTACACATTCTACACCCACATCCCTTTTCAAGAGCCCACATGAGAAGGAAGGAAACCAAGAAAGTTCTTACCGCAAAGTCACTGTACCGCTTGTGTGTTACTAAGCCCTGGCCTTAAGTGAAAACTAAGTTCGAAAGTCTGCTCTGCGTCTTTTTTTTAAAAGAGAATGCAGGATACCTCTAAATGCATGTGTTTGCCAGCCCTGGCAATGTGTAAAGAGAAGGAAAAAAAAAGAGAAAGAAAGAGAAAAAAAAGAGTTCTTACCATGAAGGTGTAATAAATTTTTTAAATTAAAAAATAAAGAAAGGAGTTAAACTTGCTCTTGACATGTCCACACTTGCTCTCTGGCATCATACTGCAAGGCAATGCCCATCAGATTCTATTTACTGAGCTTCTTCACAACAAAGGTTATATTTTCATGTACCAAAGGCCCCTGGAAGAGATTTCATGCACACGAAGCGTCAAAAGCAAGCATCTGATACTTGGTACGGGACTTCTGGGAAAGCAAAGAGCCCTGGATAGGTCCTTTGCAACAAAAGGTAGAAAAATGATTACGTTTAATGGATTAGGACTGGAGGTGTGTTCAGTGAAATCTATCAAGAAGGAGGAAGGAAATAAATACATATAAGCCCCATAATTTGACCTAGGACAATTACATTCAGGAGGAGGGGTCGGTCCTATGAGAAATGATCTCACTCTACTGGCTCAGTTCACTCATGTGGTCCATTCATTTATTCCCAGCGGCCAGACAAGCTAATATATAGAGATACACGTAGCACTTAAGGTATACAAAGAAGCCTCTGTCACAATTCCCAACTCACAAACTGGATATATGTTGCCCTGGACATTACTTCCATGCCAACCCTGAGAGCCTCTGTCTGAAGGCGTACCGGGGGTGTCAATGAGGCTGAGTGCTTCTTAATGGGGGAGGAGTGTAGGGATTCACATTCGTGAAGTCACTGCCATGGTCTAATGAAGCTACCAGGCGGCGAGTGGAATTTTGCCAGGAGGTCCCTACCCAGCCTCTTCTCAGGAAAACATTGGGTATGCCGCTGTGCCAATGAACAATTCACCTTCTCCAGAAGAAAACAAAGAGTTAACCCAAAGGACATAACAAAGGAATTTCAGGGCCCAGTACTCAATCCCACTTGGTGAGGCTTCATTTTAATACAGGTTCCTGGAACCTGTAGCATCCGAAACCTAACTGCTTTCTGAGAATATTGCTCTCCTAAGTTTTTGAGGGCCTTTGGGATTCTCTATCACTTTAGAAATCTTTCACAAGATTACCATATCTAATAAGTGAAATGCACAAATGCACATATAAATTTGTGTAAAACTTCACATTACAGGGATGGGTTGACTGTATGACCGAAACCAAAATACAGACATCTTATGAACATCTTTGTAATTGTATATCGGTGAAAGTATTAAAATATTTTAAAAAACTTCACATTGCCCATTTGATTTCCTCGAAACCTTAGTAGACCCCCAAATTTTCTTATCTCTCCCAGAAGGTAGAATTAAGTCATCCCTGCAATTTATTAACCTCTGTGAAACGTCTCCAAACTTGTTTCAAGCCCAAAAGCAAGCTTGCCTTCTGCTCTTGACCAGAATGGTTCCCTAAAGTCCCTTCAGAGATTTTTACTCTAAAACTCTGTCATCCAAGTGCTCCCAAACTTATCAGCCCTAAAGTCTGTTAGAAGGCAGACGCTGCTCCTAAACACATCAATTAAATACCCAAAATAGCCAAATCTAAAATTCATTCACATGGCTGTGTACAACAACAACAAAAACTCCATCACCAGTGATCTGTGAATTCATGGGTTTGTCTTCCTTTTCTTTCTTTACTTCTTTGCAATAAAACAGGAACTTTTCTTTTTACCTCATGTTTTAAGCATCAAAAAATTTTAAATATACCAAGAAGACTAATCAGGTTAGTTCTGTAAACAAAGTCAGGTATGCAGTTAGTCTTAAATTTCCATAAATTTGATTTTTCTCCTTCCTCCCCTGCATCTGAACACACTTCATGAAATTCAGTTATTTGCAAAGACAACTATTCGGGCCATTTGTTCCTTCCTCTGTCCCTTGACAGCCCCTAGAGTCTTGTATTTTAAGGTAGAAATACTGTTTTTTTCTTTCCTGTAGTTGTTTGCATATTATAACATATTAGAGCAAAGGCCTTTTGTATAGACCCAGGAAGATGTTAAGGCTATGCTACCGATACAGGGATGTCAGGAAGCCTTGCAGAGGTCCCCTTGGTACCGAGGGAAGCAAGAGTTCCCTTCTGCCTCCAGTCGCAGAGAGATGAATGAGAGCTCAGAGTCAAGTGCAGTTTTAAAGGCTTTGCACAGCAAAAAAATGGGATATAAAACCCATTTTTTCTAAGTGAAGGAAGTTCAAGAAACAGTACTTAAATTTGCTTAGGGGCCACCCTGAAAAGTACTTTCCTGATGAACTGTTGTGATTTTATTATCTCCCCAGTAGTGGTAATCACCAACACTTTGATGAAGCAATTTCAATATCTTCACTATGAGTAACTTTTCATTTTTTCACTTTTAGAAGATACCTAGAGGTTAGGGCATTTGCTTTGCACACGGTCATGGGTTCAATCCCCAGCATCCCATATGAGATTCCCCTGAGCACTGCCAGGGGTAATTCCTGAGCAAAGAGCCAGGAGTAACCTAATGTGTAGGAAATTGGCAGTAAACAAACAAAAAAAAAAGATACCCTAGAGATGACTACAAAGAGTATGCCACCCACACACGCAGAGCCACGGGCAGAAGCTTACCCGTGTCATGTTGGTATGCCAAATACCGGTAACTTCTTATGAGACCTCATTTCCCATTACTGGTGAATGGGTTTTGAGTCTCTTTATATTCCTGCAGATGCCTTGGGCTCCTACTAGCATGAGACAGGGACATATGGAGATTACTGGTTGCCGCTCAAACTTAAGTGGTGATGATTGGGAAGACAGTGATTACTTATCACAGGAGTTCAATTTATACAAATCCACAATAGGGAAAAAACCCTGTTACTTAGGACCACAGTGAGACCCAGCCATGAGGCCAAAATGGCAGATCACCACGTGTAAAAGGCCGCAAGAGAGGGGAGACAAAGACAATACTCCCAAGAAGGATGTGAGCTCACAAAGAGAGAGTCCAAAGAGAGTGCAAAGAGAGAGGAAGCCATGACTTCTTTTGCCGCCACCTGCAGCTCAGACTTATCCCTCCACTATTGGGGAAGCAGGAAGGGTCAAATGCCCTCAGGCAATTTCCTCCCAGCACCTCCACCTAGGCGCACATATATATATCTTGAGGCCAAGATCTGCCTGGAAAAGTAGCATAGAAGAGGGTAAAGAAGGGGTTTCCAGAATGAAATGTCTGTACCCAAAGTCTAATACTAGTACCAGTTAAATATTTCTCAAACCTTCACAAGTCTCCGTCTACTTCAGGTAGGTATTGTACACAGTTACTTAACTTTGAGTTATCAAGAGCCATGCACTTTACTTTACTTGGAGTAAAACAGCATTTCTCCCTGGTCTAATTATTTTGGGGATCCACCGTGGCCAAGGAAAAATACAGAGTAAAGTCACAAACTAGTCTCATGATGATTAGCAATTTTAGCATGAGAGAATGTTATACCATTAGTACAGGAGCTGTGGTCAGATAAACTACCACATTTAGACTACCCCATATCTACGAGTGATTCTGGGGCGGCAGTTCAGGCAATTACAGGAGGCTCTCAGAGGAGTCCTGCAACATATTTCACTCCTGAGCATCAGTCATATTTTCTAACCCCGGCCTCAGTTGTCTTTGGAGTCAGTTCAATTACATACACCCCAAAAAGATAAGTTAAACACAGGACATATAGACCCAGGACAAGTCCTTGATGATTCCTAGCGCCTCAATGTGGATGGGCTAAGTGTCATCACTTGATCACTTGATCACTTGACATCCCATTATTCATTGATTTTCTCTAGCGGGGCGCCAGTAACATTTCCTTTGGACCCTATCACTTCCAGTGTAGCCCAATGGCATCTAGTTACTTCAGGGAATACGAGAGAGCCTCCAAACGTTCCTTCAGGTCTTGGTGAGAAGTCTGACCATCTTGTGGGTGGGCGGCCGTGATCTTTTGACATCCTGTAGGATCCAGTCGGTAGCGGCTCTAGTCAGCCGGTTGTCTCCAAATGCGCATTACATGGACAGCCATCTGATTTCTGTGCACCAGCAAACCAGAGAGCGTCCCTGACTCCGAAAACGGCGACGGAGTGCAAGGCTCGGTTCTTCTCACTCGCAATTGAGGGCATGATGATTCAAAGCACAGCTACTTCCAATTTCTCTTTTGGGAGACCCGAATAGCATTCTCATCCTGCTTCGTAGGGCCCAGGTCTCTGAGGAGTATGTTAATGCAGGAGAACGATGGAGTTGAAGAAATGTGCCTGGAGCCGGAGGTTCTTTGTCTTTTGCTATTTCTTCAATGCTTTTGAGACCTTCCATCCCGCTCTTCTCATGCACAGCTCAGGTTTTAGGTCATTCGTCATGTTGACTTATCAACCTACCGTACCTAACTGCTACATTCAGAGATGTTTGTTCCATTGAGTAAATGGGGCCTCTGGAACTAGTTCATGTCTCATTAACATAGGTTTGTTGAGATTCAGCTGTAGACCTGCTACAGCTGAAGGAATCTAAGCTGAAAGATAGGTCTACTAAGTGTATAAGCAGTAAAAATAAGCAAAACACAGATGTGGAACAACGCTGTCCTGCCCAAACATAACCAACTGATTTCGAAACCATGTTGAGGATTAGGGATAAAACTAATCTCGCTGAGAATTTTATTTTATTTCATTTATTTATTTATTTATTTTGCTTTTTGGGGGTCACACCTGGCAGCCCTCAGGAGTTACTCCTGGCTCTACACTCAGAAATTATTTCACAATTACTCAGGAGACCTATAGGATGCCGGGGGGATTGGAGCCTGAGTACGACGCAAGAAGCCAAATGCCTACCCACTGGACTATCGGCTCTGACCCTTGCTGAGGATTTTAGGTCTGGAATATACAATGAGCAGTACTCAGAAAAGTCAACTTAAGCTTAAACCCTGATGTGGATAATTGTCTACACTTACTCTTTGCGTTTACACAAAGTGGCTGGAAATATTGGTAAAGATGTAAATGTCATACCAGCAAAGGAAAGAAAACAATATACCATTGGCTGGAATTCCTCTCTCTGTCAGGGCAGTTCTATTAGCCCAGGGCAGGATGCCATCTCTAGTTCCCTAGATTGCCTAGGAAGGCGGAGAAACTACTACACCTTCTCATTGTTTGAGGGAACAAAGTCCATCACCTCCTGCAACTCCCAAGCCTCCAACCTTTTGGGAAGGGTTAACTAGCAGGTTTTTATTTTCCAGGAAAGCGCCTTTTTTTTAAATATTTTATTACACCACCATGTGATATACAATTACAAAGATGTTCATGTTTGGGTTTCAGTCATACAGTCTTCCAGCACCCAACCCTCCACCAGTGCCCATCTCCCACCACCAATGTCCCCACTTCCCTCCTCCCTCCCCGCCTGCCTCTATGGCAAGTTCTTTATCTCTTCTCTCTCTTTCTCTCTTCTCTTACACATTGTGGATTGCAATACATACATTTAGAGATTATCATGTATATATTTTCTCCTATATTCAATGCTCAGTTCTAGGCTGGCATTATCACTTTTGACAAATATTAGCACACTGTTCCCTTCTCTGTCTCACCTAACCTCCTGATTCCCACATGTCCGTGGTAGATTCCACCTTTTTTTTAATTGAAAGATGCTCATGTAGAGTCTTGGTTCCACAGGGTTCCAACACGCACCCTCCACCCAAACCCATCTCCCATCACCAATGTCCCGTCTCCCTCCCCCTCCCGCACCCCAACCACCTGGCGGGCTCTGCATCATCATTTCCTTCCTCTCTATATCTCCCTCCCAACAAACTTTCCTGCTCTTCGGTGGAATGCAGTGCACCAAAAGACATCACTGTTTCCACCACCCTAGTGGCCAGCGCAACCGCTTGCGCTTGCGCGGACCTAGGCTCGAACTGGTTTTGCTCTGTTCCTCTGGTGCGTGAGGCGGTTTCCCAGCGTCCGGACAACGAAAATGGTGGCTAGTGTGATGGGCGGGAGTCTCATCCGGCTGCTTCGGAGGACCCCCCCAGAGGGCGGCAGGCCCCTCCCAAAGCCCATCTGCCCTCCTCGGGGTTCCCATGGTCAGCTAAGGCCGGCGCGAGCCGCAGCTCCAGCCTCCCCAGCCGTCTGCAAGTCCCTGGATGCTGGCCGCGGGGCAGCTCCTGGGCAGGAGCCACCAGGCTCCGACAAAATGGAGGGGAAGGGGCGACCACGCCTCCATCTGGCGACTTCCCAGTGATTCCGCCTCTTGGGCCGCCTACCTGGGCTCGAACTGGTTTTGCTCTGTTCCTCTGGTCGTGAGGCGGTTTCCCAGCATCCGGACAGCGAAAATGGTGGCTAGTGTGATGGGCGAGTCTCATCCGGCTGCTTCCAGGACCCCCGGAGCGGCGGGCCCACTCCCAAAGCCCATCTGCCCTCCTCGGGGTTCCATGGTCAGCTAAGGCCCAGCGAGCCGAGCTCCAGCCTCCCCAGCCGTCTGCAAGACCTGGATGCTGGCCCGCGGGCAGCTCCTGGGCAGGAGGCCACCGGGCTCGACCAAAATGGACAAGGAAAGAAGCGCTTTTATTCCCTCAAAATATTTTCTAAATAATAAAGGAACAAGCCTAGGAACCCCGACAGTTTACAGAAAGAAATCAACAATCCCTGCAGCTTTCTTTTCAGTAAAAAGAAAAACATCAATTTCTCAATTGTATGACAGATTCTCTTGCAATGGTCCAATTACTTCAAAATAACAAAAGTAGAAATTTGAATTCTCATTTTACTGGAATAGTTAAAACTGTTAAATTAGTAAATCTTTTTTAATTAAAAATTTTATAACACAGTGAGATAATACAATTACAAAAGATCTTCATGATGGGGTTTCAGATCATTCAGTCCCCCTGTACCCTCCCTCCACCAGGTGCACATTTTCCACCACCGATTCTAGATTCCCTCCCTGTTCCCCCAGCCTGCATCTAGGCGTCTATGGCTGGCACTTTTCCTCTTCTATTCTCTCTCTCTCTCTTCAATGGGCACTGCTACAATTCTCTCTCTTTCTCTCTCTCTTTCCCTTCTCTTACACACATGTGACTTATAAGACATACAATCTCGGAGCGATCATGTATGTCCCTTTTCCTATGTTCAATGTTCATATCTGGTTTGGGGTCACCATTTCCAACAATTATTACTTTTACTGGTCTTTTCTGTCTTACCTAATACTGACCCTCACACACTTGTGGTAGTTTCCAACCCCTGACCAGAATCCTCAATAAGTTTGCCCAGGCCTTGGATGTTAGTCTCATACTATTTTTATATCCCACCAATGAAGTGGAGTCATCTATGTCTAGTCCTTTTCCTTCTGACTAATTTCACTCAGCATGATATCTCCATGTCCATCCACTTATATGCAAATTCATAAGCTTCATTTTCCTAATAGCTACATAGTATTACTGTGGAGTAAGGTAATATGTTTCTTTATCTAGCTGTTAGCTAGACATAAGGGAGGCTGGTAGCAGCTCTGCCCCTTGTATGTGAGTCTCTGGATCAGGCATATCAGGGGCTGGGCTTTACAAAGACTGCTGTAAGGTGGGTCTCTGATGACAGGAGGAAGGGTAGGGTTCTAACCCTGGTCCGCCACCTAGCAGAGCTTCACATAAAGCCAGAGGAACCTCCACACCATGAGGGCTGCCATTTTCCACATCCAGACTCCCCACTCGTCAGAGCTCCACCTAGCGGAAGAGCTGATCCCACAAGTCTGGCAAGCACTGTATCTTTGTGGCCACAAGGTTCATCAATAAATGCGAGATTAGAGGTGACTACAAGAGTATCCCACCCCACATGGCAGAGCCCAGCAAACCCCGTGTCATATTTGATATGCCAAATACCAGTAACAATTATAGACCTCATTCCCATGACCTAATGGAATGGTTTGAGAGGCTCTTTATGTTCCTGGGTGAGCAGATGCCCTTGGGCTACACTAACATGTGACCCAGGACATATGGAATGTTACTGGTGCCCGCTCGAGCAAATCAATGAGCGGAAGACAAGTGATACGAGTGAAGTAATATCTAGTTTGTCTGTTCTCAGCTACTCTGGTTGTTTCCATATTCTGGTTATTGTGAATAGTGCTGCTATGGACATAGAAGTACAGAGGGTGTTTCTGTTGAGTGTGTTTTTAGGGCCCAAGAGGTATATTCCCAGGAGTGATACTTCTGGGTCAAGTGAGAATCAATTTCTGGTTTTTGGAGGAATGTCCATATTGTTTCCACAAAGACTTAGCCAGTCGACATTCCCATCAACAATGGATCAGAGTCCCTTTCTCCTCGCACCATGCCAGCACTGGTTGTTCTTACTCTTTTGGGTGTGTGCTAATCTCTGTAGTGTGAGATGATATCTCATTGCACCGTTGGCTTGGAAAGAGAGAGATAGGAAGGAAGAAGGAGGGGATTAAAGGAAGTAACCTCTGACTACCAACACGGCTGTCGGTCTTGTTCCTTTGTCTATTGAGGTGGAAATGGCTACAGTGGCCACTAACATGTCAGGGAACACTGCAAACCCAATATCTGTTAGGGGACCCTTCTGAACACCAGCAGACATATTTGTGACACCATGGGTAAACTTGAGATGATTATACTAAGCATGTCGCGAATCAGTTACAAGTACTAAAGTGATGTGGCTATAGTGGAATATAAATTACTACAACGAGTGAGCTAACAAATCACAGCAGAAACAAGTCTTAGGTGACCAGCTGATCGATATAAATTCAAGGGAAAACACAGGCTTGAAGAGCAAGCCTAAGGGTAATGCCTGAGTTCAGAGCCAGGAGTAACCCTGAGCATTGCCGGGTATGACCAAAAGAAAAAAAAAATTCGAGGAAAACACAGGCTTGA
>JAJIBD010031803.1:0-80506 GCA_021461705.1 Cryptotis parvus
GAACATAGTTTTCTTTAGATTCAGCTGTAGACCTATCTTTCCACATTCTCGGTCAAAGTCAGCCAGCATTTGGTCGCTTGGCTAATGTTTGGTGTTATTAGAACAATGTCATCAGCGAAGCGGAGGTGGTGTAGTTGCCGACCATCTATCTTCACTCCCATTCCTTCCCATTCTAATTGTTGCATGATGTTCTCGAGGGTGGCGCAGAGTTTTGGTGAAATGGTATCACCCTGTTGAACCCCTCTTTTTTGACATCAATGATCACTTCTTTGTAGAATGGTGAGATCCTGGTGGTGAATCCAGTACTACCAGCTCACAAAGGATCTTGATGTATTGGGTTTGAACACCCTGTTTGGCTAGGGCTTCGATGACTGCTTCAGTCTCCACAGAATCAAAAGGCTTTCTGTAAATCAATGATGAGACAGAGCGGCATCTTGTACTCCCTACAAACCTTGATGAGCTTGGTTACTGTGTGGATATGGTCGATTGTGCTGAATCCTTTCCGGAAGCCTGCTTGCTCGCATGGTTGTCCTTCATCTAGTGTTCTGCTAATCCTGTTCCAGGATGACTCGTGTAAACAGCTTGTAGATGACAGACAACAGGCAGATGGGGGCGATAGTTGCCGATGTCGTGAATGTCTCCCTTCTTGAACAGTAGAACTGTTCTGCTGGTTTTCCATTGGGAGGGCACCTTGCATTCGGACAGGTAGCGTGTGAATTGATGAGTACTAGTGTATTGATGAGTACCGACGGCAGATTGTTCAGGTGTTCGGGTCTGACTTTGTCTGGGCCTGGTGCTGTTCCCTTCTTTACCGCGAGATGGCATGCGGATTTCAAAAGGAGATTGTTGGGAATGACATATCCATCCTGTGGAATTTGGTATGTGGGCAGGTGGATGTGGCTATCAAAGAGATTTGAGTAGAAGTCATGGATAATCTTCTCCATTGCCTTTCTGGAAGATGTGATAGATCCATCAGGGGTGTCGGAGGGCAGTCATCTTGGTCTTATAGTTGGCAAAAGACAGGCGGGCAGTGCGAATGCTTTTCCCGGCTTCTGCTGCATCTTCCAGTATTTCTGCTCTTCTGTCTTTGAGGTCTTCTTTTATCGCTTCTCTGCACCATTTAGCAAGCTTGGATGTTAGCATTTGGTCTCCTGAGGCTCGCGCCTTGCCACGTTGGTGAATGAGCTCGAGAGTTTCTGAAGACAGGCGTTCTTTTGTGTCTTTCTCTCTCTCGGCATTCTTCGCACAATCATGGAGGTGCTGAACCAGTCGGTTGTATTCTTCATCGATGTCGTCAATGATGGTATCTTCCCAAGTTGCTGCAATGGTGCCAAAGAGTTCCCAGTTGGTGGTCATTCTGGGAGTTCTCTTCTTAAACTTTTGCAGCCTTTTCTCCCGTTGCGGGAAGTAGAATTTTGCACGAAGGAGACGGTGGTCCGATCCTGTTTGGAATTTGGGGACGACAGCTACATCGGTCAGACAAAACCATCGATTGAAGATGATGTGGTCAATTTCATTGTGGAACTGTCTGCCAGGAGATTCCCATGTCCAACGTTTCGCTTCAGCTTTCTGGAACTGTGAGTTCCCATGAATGGTCTTGGTGGACATGATGAACTCCAGATAGTCTCTCACCCTGTTAGTTCCATTCTAGGCCATGGGTCCCAATGTGGAGTTCTTCAGCTGATCTTCTTGGTCCTATCTTGGCATTAAAATCACCGACTATGATCTTGTAGAAGGTGTGATCTCTTTTATAGAACTCCTCCAATTCCATGTAGAATTTCTCAATTTCATCTTCTTTGTATGTGGATGTTGGTGCGTAGACAATGAAGATAGAAATTGCTGGCAGTGGGCCACATCTCTTCAAGTGTAATCATCCTATTCGGTTTGTTAGGCATTCAAATGAATCAATGTTTACGGCCATGTTCGTGTTGACAAGGACACTAACGCCACCTATGCCTCTTTCATCACATGTTCCAAGGAACAATTCTCCGGTGTCAAATACAGCATAATGCAACTGGCGCCTCCTGCGTCTCAGTCAGACCAATGACGTCATACTTGATCTTTTTCTCTTGCAGCATCAGATCCTCAATATATGCTTCCGATGCCAGCGTACGTGCATTGAAAGTACAGACAGTCATTTTAGTCCTTCTTCGTTTTGGCAGCCTAGGATGGCCCTGAAATTTTTGTCAGGCACTGCTTGTTTGCCTTTCTTACTGCTGCCATATTTAAGGGCTCTTTTGGGGTCAGGAAAATAAACATTCCTGTTACTGGATTTGGCATATCGAACACGCATTGGACAGCTTGCCAGGCTCTGCCATGCGGGCACTATATTCTCATTACTTTGTAGGGCTCTCTCAGAGGGATGGGGAGAATATTTACAGTAATTTGGAGGTAAATCACCCGGCCCTGCACGCGACCATGCGAAAGCTGGTTTCTGCTCTGCCGGGTGTACCTGTGTTAATATATAACACTTTATACATTAAAAGTGTTTATTTTATAGTGTTTATTTTATAAATATATAAAATATATTTTATATATTTATGATACATTTGAAGTATTTATTTGCCATGGATGCTGTGTATTCAGGGAATCAGATTCTCTATTCCCTAGCAGGGCCTGAGATTTGGTCACCCAGGCCAGTTCCAGGGTTGGAGTGGAGCCACTTGTTAGGCAGCATTTTTGGGGCCTTTTGCAGATTGATAAGAACTTGGAGTCCTTGGAGCGGTGCCAGTCCCTGGAGGAGATCCAGCGGCTCTACGAGGCAGGTGACTACAGGGCTGTGGTGCACCTGTTGAGCCCACCCTGTGCACCAGTGGCTTCGACCGGGCCAAGCACCTGGAGTTTATGACATCCATCCCCGAGCGTCCGGCTCAGCTGCTGCTGCTACAGGTAGCGTGCTCCAGGGAGCCCAGATCTGTTCTCTGGTCACTCTAAAGGTCTTCCTCGAGAACACCACAGGGAAAATGGGAGTGGCAATTTCTGTTTCCCCCCTGGTGGAGATTTGGGACTGTTCCTGGCAGTGCTGGAGGGCTACTCTCTTCAGGGTCCGGGGGACCCTGCAGTGCGAGGCTCAAGCTGATGCTCCAGCCCTTAGAGCGTCTCCCTGGCCCAGGAGTCAGAACCGTTACTCAGCCCCTGGGAAGATGCCATCAGGAAGATAGTAGTCGGGACTGACGGACAGTTGGATATGTGGGCCCTGGCTTCAGAACTTGTCACATCAGAGGATGAAGAGAAGCCAGCCGTCCTTTCACTTGTTTCTTCATAAGTCTGTTTTTTTCCCAAATATCTTTTAGATGACTATCATGGCTATCAGAGTGGCTCAGTGTAAGGAATTGTGGTCATAGAAGTAGGCACACCGCTTCTATGGCTGGAGAAAAGCTGCATGGAGCAAGAAGCCCCAGCCCTCACTGCTCATTGGAGCCCGCTTGGCTTCAGGTCACGTGCCCTGACAAGCGGCGTTCCATGGGCCCAGCATGTGGTGGGCAGCTCCCTGACTCCTGGGATGGGGACCATTGTGAACCTGGCCTCCCTGGGCTTGTTGGGGGTGTATATCAGTGTGTTGATGCTGGGCCTGGCATATAGCAAGTGCCCTCGGAATGCCCGGCTCGCCTCATGGATACCATCCTCAGGAAGCTGGAGTTAGCCAGAGACAGACATGAGTAAGAGCCATGATCTGCTGAGCAGCCTAAAGTGGCATGTGTTCTATCCCTTATTTCACATACATGGACTGAATGTCTATGACACACTTTCGGCATGAGCTAACTGAGCCCCCAACCCCACCGCTGCTAGATTCTGGAAGGGAGGAAGACAAGAAACTTGCCCCCAAGTGGCCGGAAGTGCTCTGGTCTTTGTTCTCGCCTACCAGCGTTCCTTGTTCCTGCACTGCACACTCACTGTGGCGTTTTCTGCTTTCATGGGCAGGGGCTGTCTTGAGGCCTCCCCAGAGAGGTTCTGTTGAGTCAGGCAGGCAGCTACCTTCAGGCTCTCCTGAGGCAGCTACTTTCAGGCTCTCCAACGCCTGCCCGGAAGGAAGGCGGGCCGAGGACAGCAGCCCTCCGGAGAAGGCAGAGACCCGTTTCAGCCTCCGCCCGCCCTGCGACCTCAGGGCAACACCAGCCCGGACACGAGACAGAACCCTGCAGGGAGCGCCTAACACGCGGCAGCGGTAGCGGTTGACGTCCAGGCCACGGACACGGGGCCACGCCTCTCGAGCACCTTGGGCCGGAGGGTGGCAACCACGGCCGGGAGGCGGCAGGCAACCCTGGGGTGCACGCGAGAGCGCGGCGCACAGGGCCGGGCACACGGTTCTCAGGGGAGTGCGGGAAGCCAGAAGGGACAGGTCCTCAAGACGAGCCCCAGACAACCCGCACAACTGCGCACCCAGGGAATCCACGGCCTCCAGACTGCACCCAGGGAAGCCACGGCCTCCCGATCCTCTCGGCGGAAAGCCACCAAGAGAGGCGTGTCAGCATGCTGCTTTGGAGTCAGGGAGGAGTTTGTTCTTGGACTTGGCAGTTATTCTGCTTTTCCCCACCCTCTTCCTGCTCTTGGGCACTTGGATTGTGTCACGTCCTTACGCCCATCACATTCGAGTACCCTAACTCGCGCAGCTGCTCGGGCTACGCTTTTGCCAGTCATTTCCATCCTGCTAACAGCTCGACTGCTGAGTGGTGAGTGTTGGATCAGAGGGACATGGCCTTTGGGCTCTGTGATCGCATCTCATGTGGGTCACGCTAAAGAAAGTCCACTCGGAGCAGGGAGGGTGTTTACCTTGCACATGGCCCACCTGGGTTCAATCTCTGGCATCCCATATGGTCCCCCGAGCACCGCCAGGAGTAACCCCTGAGCATCTCTGGGTGTGACCCAAAAAACAAAAAATAAGTAAAATCAGCTTAAGGCTGGAGCAATAATACAGCGGGGAGGGTGTTTCCTTTGCATGCGAATGACTGTGGTTTTGGTCCCTGGCATTTCGTTTGGTTTCCCAAACACCACCAGAAGTGATTTCTGAGTGCAGAGCTGGGGAGTCACCTGGGTGTGCGCCCCCTCCTCCCAACTGTGGGTGGTTTTGCTCTGTCATCACAAGTTGCAGTGGCATATCCCAAAGATAGTGGGCATACCCTCAGAGAGTGGGGACAGGACCACCAGCAGGCCTGGCTGCAGAAAGGTCAGAATCCATGGGCGCTTGGCTGCAGGGGCTTCCAGCTGCTCTAATGGGCACCTCAGAGGTCTCTGAATTCAGGCCAGGCTGGGCTTCCCTGTCACTCCAGCTCAGTGGTGAGCAAGGCCAAGAGGCAGGGCACTCTTCTGAACTGTGTTCTCAATGCCCAGCAGCAGCTGCGTCTTTTGTCGTGACCCACAGGGAAGCGAACCCACAGAGAAACCCCCAAAGAGATTTAGAGTCCCCAGATCAGCTGGTGCCTGGGGCCACGCGCTGTTTCCTCAGCCAGGGTGCAGAGCTGAGCGTGGACCTGGAAGTGCCCTGGCTCACAGGACTCAGTGCCCAGGAGGACAGACCAGGGGCTTGGAGTGGTGGCTGCGCTGCCGCCTTCTCCATAGCCCCTGCTGTGGCCTTTGCTCAGGCCTCCCTCTGTGATGTCCTGTCCTGTCTCCCCTGCTGAGACCCTCTGGAGCCATCGCCCTGGTGGCCCAGGGCACGCGAGCCCGGGGAGAGCAGGTGGCATCCGGCAGTTTCACCTTGGCTGCTTGATGGCTGTGTCCCCTTTTGTCCGGATACCTTTGTCCGGGCAGGCGTGTGTCTGGGGGTGCCACAGCCCTGGCTGAGTCCCTTCCTCCCGTTCCTGCTGCCCCAGGACTCCTTGCTCCGCCTCAAGGACTACCGGCAGTGTTTTTGAGTGCTCCGGCGTGGCTCTGAACGAGGCGGTGCAGCAGATGGTGAGCGGCGAGGCGGCGGCCAAGGAGGAGTGGGTCACGACGGTGGCGCAGCTGCTGCTGGGCATTGAGCAGGCGCTCTCAGCTGGCAACGGTGGCAGCATCCTGAAGGAGTCGTCGACAGCCACTGGCCTCGTCCGGCTTACCAGCAACCTCATCCAGGTAGCGCCCAGCTCTGTCCCTGCTCTGCAGAGGTCACTCTCTGGGTGCCCCTTTCTCCTTCATCCCAGGGTGTTCGGAGCCCGTTGGGGGGTGCCTTGGCATCTCAGGCTGGTGGAGCAGGTGGGACCTTGCAGCCTTCCCGGGGCTGGTTGGACAGGCGTCAGAGGTGGGGGTAGCCCTCGGAAGCCCAGGGTTCTTCCAGACCATCTGTGCCTGGGAGGCTTCAGCAGAAGGCCCTGGCCCGCATGCAGCGCACTGCAGGCAGCTGGAGCCTCAGCCCAGGCCCTCCCTCTCCCTGCCAGGCCTCTCCAGCACCCAGAGCTGACGGGAGGCCACCCAGGCAGGCAGACAGGCTCGACTCCCCTGACAAACACCTCCCTCCCAACCCCGGCCGTTCACAAGTGCTGCCAGATCCGTGACCTTAACATCCCACCTGGCGTCAGTCCCCATCTGTGCCTTAGCTCAGGCCTCGGCCGTCTTGGGCGGGAATTGCGCCTGTGTTACGTGCGGTGGCCGGCCCACCGCTCCACCTCTGCAAGCTCCTCTCCTCCGCTCTGCACACCCCTCCAGAGCTGCTCCGCAGGCCGCCTGCCTGTGTTCCTGCTCACTCCTCTCCTATACCGTGGGACCTCGAGCGCATTCCTCTGCCTGTTCCACCCACTGCCAACCTCTCTGGACCCCTGCTGCAGCCAGATGGGAGCTTAGCTCTTGTCTCTGACTTTGCTCCCTGTCTGTGTAACCGCCCTAGTGGCCTCAGAAGCCCCCGTTGGTCCGAGGACCCTCCCACAGTTGAGGGCATGAGCAGCTGCATGTGGCAGGAGGGAGGCGCTCAGAGCTGGCTGCTCTGACACGGGCTGGGGGCTCTGTCTGGTGACACACTGGACACTGCCTGCAAGAGCCCCTTGCCAGATGGCTGGAGCTGGGACGGCACCATGCCCCGCCACACCCACCATGCCCCTGCCCCACCCATCTTCCCGGAGGGTGGCGGGGAGTAAAGTAGCCCTGTGGTGAGGCCTGGGTCCCGTCTCCCAGGTCATCGACTGCAGCATGGCTGTGCAGGAGGAGCCCAAGGAGCCCCATGTCTCCTCCGTGCTGCCCTGGATCATCCTACACCGGGTCATCTGGCAGGAAGAGGACACCTTCCGCTCCCTGTGCCACCAGCAACAGCTTCAGAACCCAGTGGATGAAGGTGGCGGGGGGCAGGGGTGTGGGGGGACCCTGACCTGCTTGTCCTGGCCTTCTGCACCCCACCCCAGGGCCTCAGCCTGCCCAGTGACGGGCAGGATTTGCATGGTGTGGTGCTTGCACAGAAGCAGGTCCCCGGGGCTTCCTGTGCCATGGCCGGGAAGCAGTGGGTGCTTTGTGTCTGCTTCGGTGGCAGCCTGGGAGGAGTGGCTGGATGTAAAGGCTTCCCAGCAGCAGACCCTGCTCCAGAAATGCTACTGCTCGCACCTCAGCCCGCACTTGCCCTGTGCTTGGCCACTGTGCCCCAGTGCCCCCTCCTGGGTGTGGCGAGTGATCCTGGGATGGAGGAGGCTGGGGACAGTGGAGACTGAGCACAAACTTCTGAGTCCCTCTGTTGGTTCTTGGCTCTGTAACCTGAGGCAACTCATTGCCATCTCCTGCCTCCAGCCCTGTGTGCATGCGGGAGCAGTGGCATCTGTCTCGAGGGCTATTCCGAGGTATGCATGTGGTCCAATGTGACTGTAAGTGCCGAAGGACTCCAGCAGTGGGACAGGAGAAGCAGCCAGCTCAGTGTCAAATGTAGAAATGTTTCTTTCAGTTATAATAGATATTAATCAGTGATCAGAATCGATAAATGTCAAGATACACCCTGGTTAAAAATCTTACTTAAAAATAAAATGTTTCTGAGGTTGGAGAGCTAGTATGGCTGATAAGGCAATTGCCTAAAGGTTTCTGGGGTTGGTGAGCTGGTATAGGCGATAAGGCAGTTGCCTCAAGTGTGGCCGACCCTGGTTTAGTTTCCAGCATCACCTGGCACTGCCAGGAATCACTGCCAGTTACTCCTGAGTACAGAACCAGAAATAGCGTCTGAGCACTGGTGGGTATGACCCAGAATAAGAAAATAAAGGATTTTTTTTAGACTTCTAGACTGAAAAAGCCATTTTTCTCTTCATACATAATGAAATGAGACATATTCCAGATGTCTCCACAGCAGCTCGGGACACCTGGGGGTGGCGTCAAGGTGTCTACCCAGCTCTCAGGGGAAGAAAGGACCACCTGAGGCATCCTAATCACGTGGTCTGTTATCACAGTGGTAACAGACATTTGCAAACAAGCATTCCTGCTCCTCTCAGTGCTTCTTAAAAACACTGTTGGCAGATGGAGCCAACATGAGTCAGAAGGAAATTCCTCAGGAGTGGAGAAGCCATGGGAAAGAATTTGTGAGGCCACACCAAGTCCATTAAAACTGGAACCAAGAGAAAGCAACTGGGCTAATTACGGTTGCAAAAGCAGAATTGAAGTGCGCTATAAATAATACACACAACCAAGCTGGAAATGGGAAATAGGGGACTACTCATGGCTATCCGATTGTGTGTATTGTCTACACGGCTACTACACCGCTATCCGATTGTGTGTATTGTCTACAGGGCAGCTATCCGACTGTATCATCCCCTTGAAACTAGAAACCAATCTAAAAGACTCAAAAAAAACTGTTATCTCTTGAGCTTGATCCTGATTTTATTTAAGCCAGTGCTTTTGATACTTTTGACTGGGACCAACAGGAGTCGTACTCAGGGGCCATGGGCCTCTCCCAACCATTCTCAGGCATGAAACAAATTTGAGGAAAGAATCCTCGTTCTATGAATATGACCCCCACTGGGATTTTCTGTTCTGACCCGTTCTATCCCAATCCTCTTTAAAAAATCTCAGTTACAAGTCCGCTAGTGGGTTCTGGCCGGAGGTTCAAAAACAACAAAGGATCTGCAAGGACTTAAAAATAATTCTGATGGTGAACAAGCATTTAATTGAAATTTAGTTGTTCTTTTTTCTTTATAGTATGTGAATAGATCTAAACATAAGAATTTTTTGGTGGGGCCAGAGACAGTACAGTGGGTTGTGTGTTTACCTTGCATGCAGCCAACCAGGTGTTGATCCCCAGCGTCCCATTTAGTCCCCTGAGCCCACCAGGAGTGATCCCTGAGCAGAGAGCCAGAGCACCGCTTGGGTGTGGCCCGAAACAAAAAACAAACAATGAAAAAAGAATCTTTGAGACAGAGGAGAGATGACTCAGTGGACTGGAGCACGTGCATTGTGCTTGGGAGACCAGGGTTCAGTCTCTGTCACCACTCCGTCCCCTGAGTGCCACCGGGACCCCTCAGCACTACTGGATAGATGTTACATATAAAAACCCTTTTTTTCTTGAGCCTCACTGGCTCAGTACTCAGGGTCGTGGGCCTCTCCCAGCCATTCTCAGTTGACTGGACTGATGGTTCAGCATAAGTGCCCAAGGTGCTGAGAATTGTACAGGCCACCCTGACAGTAGTGCTTAGTGGCCTCTAAGTTTGTATCCCAGGATGGTTTGGGGACCATTTGGTGCCGGGATTGAACCAGGCTTGTCTACATGCAAAGCTGTACCTTAACTCCTCTATTATCTCTCTGGCCCCGAGAATTTAATTCTCAGAAGTGGCATAGTATAGCACACAGAGTGTTTGCCTTGCACATGGCCAACCCAGGTTCAATCCCTGTCATCCCATATATTCCCCTAAACCTTCTAGGAGTAATTCTTTTTTTTTAAATATATTTTATTATACTACCATGAGATAAACAATTACAAAAATGTTCATGTTTGGGTTTTGGCCATACAGTGTTCCAGCACCCGTCCTCCACCAGTGCCCATTTCCCATGACCAATGTCTCTGATTCCCTCCCTCCTTCCCTAGCCTGCCTCTATGGCAGGTTCTTTATCTCTTTTTCTCTCTTTCTCTTTCTCTCTCTTTCTCTTCCTTCTCTTACATATTGTGGATTGTAATACATATACTTAGAGGTTATCATGTGTATCTTTTTGCCTGTATTTAATGCTAAGTTCTATGTGGTAATAGCACTTTCAACAATTATTGGCACATTGTTCCCTTGTCTGTTAGGAGTAATTCTTGAGCCAGGAATAAGTCCTGAGCACTGCCAGGAGTGGCCACCAAATCAAAACCAAACCAAAACCAAAAATTAAAAGTGGTTTATGTAGTAGAAATTCAACTGTTGCAAATATATTTTCCTTAAAAATGTCTCAACATGGGGCTGAAGCGATAGCACAGCAGGTAGAGGCGTTTGCCTTGCATGCGGCCAACCCAGGTTCTATCCCCAGCATCCCATATGGTCTTCCGAGCACCACCAGGAGTAATTCCTGAGTGCAGAGACAGGAGTAACCACATTTGCACAGAAAGTTGCTTCTAGAACAGCCACTAAAATGTCAGTGTTTGTTATCCTAAGCTTTCATTTTTTCATGGTTTTGATCCACACCCATAGTGCTCAGGGGCTGTTACTGGCTCTGTGCTCAGGAGTGACTGCTGGCCATGCTCAGGGGACCATATGTGATACCAGGGGGGACTTGAACCAGGTTCTGCTGCTTGTGAGGCAAACACCTTAACCCCTGTAGTATCTCTCCAGCCCGATTTGAACTAGTTTTTTGCTAAGATGCATTGCTTCAGCAAAGTTCATCAGGCCAATGCTAGAGCAAGATAAGAAGGGAAAGAGATTCCATGACCACCTAGATTGACTCAGGCGTGCCGGCCCTGACTGCATGTTAAACCTGCGTGTGTCTGTCCTGTTCCCAGTGATGTCCGGGAGCGCCCATGCTCCCGTCCTCCCTCATGCTGCTCAACACTGCCCACGAGTACCTGGGCAGGAGGGTCCTGGTGCTGCAATTCAGACGGGGCTCTCTTGCGATTCTACGTAAGTGCTGCCCACTTAGCTAGAGCCAGGGGCTGAGGCAAGGGGCGGGCTCAGGGGTGTGATGCTCTGGGCTGCCTCGGCCTCTTCCTGGACTCGGACCCCCTGTGCAGTCATGCTGGTATGTGATTCCTCAGAGCTGCCAGAAAGTCTGAGCCAGATTGATGTCTTAGTGTTCCTGGGACTGGGGCGGGGGCTCGGACGTGGTCTTGAGCTCTTGGTGGATTTATATTTAAGTCACTAGTTGCTGAGTCATGTGTCATACTGATGGAAGCGGGCCCTTTATTATCTGTTGTGGTACTGGGGCTCAAACTAGGGGTAAGGGACGCACCCCTAGCTCTGAGGTACACTCCTGCCCCCAGAATGGTTTAAGACTAACTGCCTTCGGCACCAGCTTCTGTTGAATCCTGTTTGCCAAGCGGCGTTACTTTCCCTAGCAGGCAGGAACCTCAGTCACTAGCTTCATGGCTCTGCAGTGCTGACTGAGCATAAGCGGCTTCCTCTCACCCACCAGCAGGGGCGCCTGCATTTACTGGGCATTAAGCGGCCTCATGCCTGTCCCCTGTGGAGTGCAAGGCAAGTCGCCCACAGGCAGGTTGCAGAGAGAATGGGAGATGTGCCCCAGATTAGCCTGTCCTGATGTTCCTGCTAGGCATCTTCGTGGAGTGTAGCCACGTCCGTTCATTTGCTCACCACCCAATGCTTTTGCAGTCCAGTGGCAGGTTTGCTAGAGTCCATATGGTCTGTGAAACCTGAAAGATGTGCTCCCTGGCATTCTAAGGAAAGGCTCGTGACCTCCTGCTCTGTTCTTCTCAGTGAGCATCTGTTTTCTACAACTGTAGCCATCTCTAACTTCCTAGCATGCTTGGGATTGGGGAGGTGTGTGTGTGTATGTGTGTGTCTGTGTTTGTGTGTGTGTGTGTGTGTGTGTGTGTCTTCTGCAATAAAGTGTAACTTCCATGAAGGTAGGGATTCTTGTTAGTTTTAGTTGCTGAGGCACAGCCGTTCGTGCGTAGAAGGTGCTAAGAGTTGAGGGTTAAGCGAACGCCTCTGAGACTCCTAGCAGTGGAGAGAGCTCCCGTATGTGCAGTGCAAAGCACTTGTGCTGGGTGTAGAGTTGGTCTGACTGGGCCCTAGAGATTTCTGGTGCCTGAGGTGGTTTCCAGCTCCTGCTGTAGCCCTGAGGGTCTGTCCCACCCAGTGAGCCCCAGGTGCTGCCGGATGCTCACCCAGTCAGGTGCATGCTCCGGAGCCATTTGCAGAGCAGTTGTGTCAGGCTGTGTCTGTTCTGCCCAGAAGTCAGCAGCTTGGGTCTCCTGCCTGCCACCTCCCTCGTCAGGGTAGGGACACTGTTTTCGACAGACTCCCCTCGTCAGGCGCTCACCCGGTGCTCAGTGGGATCAGAGGGGCGGAGTCTGCATCTTTTGCAACTTGAGGGGAGAAGCTAGCATGAAGGGATGATGATGGAGGGAACTGCTGCTTTGCTCCTGAGGGACTCTTAATGGAACGTGAGTTCTTGCTGCCGGATTTGCCAGGAGTGTTTGAGGGAGAGTGTTTGGGGAGTGTCTGATGGAGTGTTTTTTGGGAGTGTTTGGATAAGTGTTGGGACTGTTTGGGGGACTCTGGGGTGAGTGCTTGTGGAAGGGTTTGGGTAAGTGTTGGGGAGTGTGTTTTGGGAGTGTTTGGGGGAGTGGTTGGGGAGTGGTAGGGAGTGTTGGAGGAGTATGTTGGGAGCCTGGGGGAGGGGAGTGGTCGGAGAGTGGTTGGGGAGTGCACTTGGGTAGTGCGTTTGGTTAGCGGGGCTGACCGCAGTGCTGCTGTGTTTCATCTCCCGGCTCCAGTTCTGCTCTTGCAGCAGCCTCGCCCTTGCTTGTGACCCACCTCGCAGGCCCCTCCTCACTGGGCACAGAGCTGGGCCCCCTCCGCCACCCTCTGCTCCTCCGCTCTCCTCCAGGCCTGCCTGGCGACATCCTCGCCTTCTCGCTGTACATTAACAACTTTCAGAACCATATTTTTGGAATTGATTTCCAAAACTTTAAAGCCAGTTTTATGTTTACCGTTGGGTGATTTCCACGTTTCCCACCAACTCTACTGCAGACTTGGATGTGGGATGTACTGCATGATACTAAGCTTTATCATGAGGTGTCGGGAATCAGACTCAGGGACTCTCGGATTTTAAGACTTACACCTGCCACGT
Organism: Cryptotis parvus; assembly: GCA_021461705.1. Classification (NCBI taxonomy): domain Eukaryota; kingdom Metazoa; phylum Chordata; class Mammalia; order Eulipotyphla; family Soricidae; genus Cryptotis; species Cryptotis parvus. The sequence goes on from JAJIBD010031803.1 coordinate 13,156, forward strand.
CCCTGATTATTGGCTAATGCTTATTAGTGAGGTTGATTATACTCCTTTGTAAGGGCCAAGTCTGGTCTGTTGTGAGTGGGCCTGAATGTAGTGCTGGGGTCCCTCCTGTCTTTTGCAATTCTCAGTACTGTTTGCTCCAGTGATTCCTGGGCCCTGAGGAGACTCACGTTTCTCAGGTGGTAATACCTCGTTTTACTGGCCGCCCCTGCATTGCCATCTGCATCTCTTCAAAGCAGAGTCTCGTTCACCGTGCCTAGAAGAAGAGGGTGCTCAGTGTATGTGGGAGCACACAGATGGCTGAATAAATAAAGTTCCCAGAAGCACATCTCCTTCAGGCAGCTGATAGAAATTGACTGGAGGGTGCTGGGAGAAAGGCAGCTTGGCAGGTCCGGGCCTCTGCCATGGTCACAGGGACAGCAGCTCCGAGTGAGGCTTCCCACGCCCCCTCTCAGAAAAGCACTCACTGGCTCCCCTCCCCCCAGGAAAACAGCTGAGCCAACAGAAATCGCTCAGTTTCACCGAGGCTGCTACCACCCACCTGATCCTTAAAGTGCCCTTTAGGGTGGCATTGTCCACTTTGGGAACCTCTGTGCCAGCCCTTCAGGAAACAGGCACGACCCCCTCCGGGTGAAAGCTGCTAAGGATGGTGTCCTGGGACCCCACGGTAGCCGCCTTTTCCTCAGGCCTGTCTTCCTGCTGCCGTAGGTGAGGGTTCTCCAGAAGGAGCTGGTTGCATCCGCCTCTGAAGACACGCACCCCTACAAGGGAGGGAGCTGGAGGCGGCCCTGGAGCAGTGTTTCTACTGCCTGTACAGCTTCCCCAGCAAGAAGAGCAAGGCGCTACCTGGAGGAGCACTCGGCCCAGCAGGTGCGGGAGCGGGGCTGCAGGCAGGGGTGCATGGGGGAGAAGCAGGGGAAGCCACCCCGCCGTAGCAGGGTACAGGAGCTGGGCTCTCTTGGAGGAATCACCTTGGAGAATGTGGGTTGCTGAGATGTGCAATTTGCGGTAGATTTTTTTTTTTTTTTTTTTGACCATTTGGTAACTTGAAATTTACAAATGAGTCCTTAGAGGGTTGTTGATCTTTTGTGGTGATTTGGGTTCTCAGAGCACCGCTGGGTGCATTACCTCAAGACTTCTCAGTGTTGTCCTTTGTTCTCCCCATCAGCAGAGTCTAAAGCCTAAGTGGAAGCTCTGGTGGGCGGCCACTGCTCTCAGAACCTCCCTGAAGTGCAGACTCACCCTGGCCCAGAGCAGGCTGAGACGGGGACGGTCAGTGGCCCACTCAAGGCTCACCCTGGCCCAGAGCAGGCTGAGCGGAGATGGTCAGTACCCACTCAAGGCTCACCCTGGCCCGAGCAAGCTGAGGCGGTGTGGGCCCACCTCAAGCGCCTCCTCTGGCCCAGAGCAGCGAGACGGAGAGTCAGTGGCCCAGGCTCACCCTGGCCCAGAGCGCTGAGACGGAGATGGTCAGTGGCCCCCCCAAGGCTCACCCTGGCCCCGACACGCTGAGACGGGGAGATGGTCAGTGGCCCACTCAAGGCTCACTCTGGCCCAGAGCACGCTGAGACGGGAGGGGCGCAGTGGCCCACTCCAAGGCTCACTCTGGCCCAGAAACGCTGAGACGGGAGATGGTCAGTGGCCCACTCAGGGCTCACCCTGGCCCCAGAGCAGGCTGAGACTGGCACCGTCAGTGGCCCACTCAAGGCACCACTCAAAATTGAGCCCATCCTCTGGCCCCACCACATGGCAGGAACGTAGCCCTCTACTTCTCATACTTCTCATATGTTTTTACACCAACCAGATTCGTGCTGGTTCACTTGTCTGCTCTTCGGACACTTGAGTCAGGGGTTGCAGCAGCTTGCAGATGACAGAGCTTGTTTGGGCTGGCTAAGGGGGTCTGGCCTCTGTGTCTGGCATTGCGTTTCCCAGAAAGCTTTGCCCATTTCCCCTGTGCTTTACCCTGCTGCGCTATGATTTGTTCTTTGGTCTCTTTTCAAGGTGGACCCTCATATGGGAGGATGCCCTGTTCATGTTTGATTATTTTAAGCCCAAGACCCTTCCTGAGTTTGACAGTTACAAGACCAGTACCGTGTCTGCTGACTTGGCCAACCTCTTGAAGAGGATTGCCACTATTGTGCCCGCGCAGGCGCGGCGGCCTGCCCTGAGCCTCGACAAAGTCTCTGCCTACATCGGGGGGACCTTGGCCGAGGTAGGGACCGAGGGTGATGGGGTTCTGCCCCACCCCCTCCCGTGCTGCTCCTGCCTCCTTTGCTTGACCCTCTACGTGGTGGCCGTGAGGAGCTGAGCGTCGGTGCTGTTGCTGGGAGCGGCCCCTGGACGCCTCGCTGCCCACCCCTGAGCCTGCTCTGCTGGTGCTCTCACCCACCAGGTGCCCCTGCCTCCCGGAAGGAGCAGACCCTTCCCTCCTGTGGTGAACGAGCTCTACTACCTGCTGGCCGATTACCACTTCAAAACAAAGAGCAGTCCAAGGCCATCAAGTTCTACATGCATGACATCTGCATCTGCCCCAACCGGTCAGTGCGGGCTGGCGCGGCGGCTTCCACTCACATGCCCCTTCCTCAGGTGTCCTGCAGGTGGTGCAGCACCAGGCTTAGTGGGAAAGGTGGCTGCCCCTGTAAAGAAGGGCAGAGAGCGGCTCTTTCTGGAAGTCCCTGAAATGGTCATGGGAGCATGGGGAGATAGCAGGAGTCCCTCTGATCTCAGGTAACCTGTGGGCTTCCTGATGCCCCTTTCTTCTGTTTGTGGGCCACCCCAGTGGTTTGGGGGCCTCTCCTGGCTCTGTGCTCTGGGGTCATTCCAGGTGCTGCCTGCGGCACTTCCCAGTCCCAGAGCATGTGTGTCGCCCATTGGGGCAGCTCTCTGGCCCCTGCGCTGCTTCCTTTCTGGCTCCTGGCCCCAGGGAGCTGGTTGCTGTGTGTGCTGGCTTCCCCCACTGTGATGTTGAGCTGATTGTTTTCCTGTTTGGGGCTGGAGGGAAGAGAAGTGATAGAGTGACCACTTCGGGCAGCAGTGGTCCTTCCTGTTCCTGGGTGGCTGCCGTGGAAGGAGTGCAGGAGTCTGCTGGTGCAAGGCTCCTGCCTCCTTCCCTCCAGGCTCTGCTGCCTTCTCTCTCTCTCTCTCTTTCTCTCTCCCCTCCTCTCCTCTCTCTCTCTCTCTCTCTCTCTCTCTCTTCTCTCTCTCCTCTCTCCTCTCCTCTCTCTCTCTCTCTCTCTCTCTCTCTCTCTCTCTCTCATGTGCTCATGGGCCTGCTCTGCCCAATGCACCCTTCTCAGCTCAGACTGTCTGTTGGCTTTTTTGGGTACAATGTTTCTTTATGGCAGCCACACCTAGGTCAGCCTAAGGCTGAAACAGGACTTTCCTTCGGTTTGACCTGTGCCAGGAGAGCCCAGAACAGTGGAGGACAGCCTTCCTGGGCGTCCCCAGTGGTTCCTCGGGGGAGAGCAAGGAGGGCCTAGGATGTAAGTGGGTAACCCACCTGCAGCTGCTGAAAGATTGTCCCAGGACCCTTTGTGTTCCTCCTGTGGTTTGCTCCAGCAGGGAACTGTGCTCACCTCCCAGGGGTGATGGGGTGCCCAAGATGTGAAACTCCCTCCTCTGCCACCATGTCAGCAAAGGGAGGATGTGACCCACTTGTTGTGGGGCCTGGGCATGGGGTGGAGGGAGGTCAGCAGGAAGTGGCCTGGAGCTGCACGTGACCCGTCAGTGATATGAGGGTCACCTTTGCTTACATGGTCCTGCCTCCAGCCTGCAGGCCCCTGATCAAGAATGTATGGGCCGCTCAGGAGCACCAGCCCTAGGGCCAGAAGGGCCTTGGTGTTGCCCAGCCCGGACGCCTCCTCTCCGGCCCTAACAGATGATGCTTTGGGCACCACCCAGGTTTGATTCCTGGGCAGGCATGGCCCTGGCCCGCGCCAGCCGCATTCAGGACAAGCTAAACTCCAATGAGCCTCAAGAGTGATGGGCCCATCTGGAAGCACGCCACGCCAGTCCTGAACTGCTTCCGGCCGGCCCTGGAGATCGACAGCTCCAACCTGTCCCTGTGGATCGAGTACGGCACCATGTCCTACGCTCTGCATTCGTTTGCCTCGCGCCAGCTGAAGCAGTGGAGAACCGAGCTGCCCCCCGAGCTGGTGCAGCAGGTGGGCAGAGGCGCCGCGCTTTCCTGACTTGTCCTTGCACCAGTGCTTGGAGCCTGGGCATGGGCTCCCTGCCACACTCACACTGTGCCATGGGCAGCGGGAGCTCAGACCAGTCAGGGTGAATTTAGGGCCCAGCTGGTGTGACCTCACAGGCCAGCAATTCGTGGTGGTTTTGAAACGGGAGAGATGCTGGCTGCCTGAATCGCTATTCACTTGGAGCTGGCTGAGTCCCTGTGGGATTCTTGAATCAGTGCTGGGAACATCCCGGGTGTGGCCTGCTGGCTCTGTGGTTAGTGGGGACTCTCTAGTTTCTGAAAATGGAAATAAAGGAGCTGGTGGTAAGACCCACGACAGGTGTCCCAGGGGCTTGTGTCTTGCCGTGATGACCGTTCATATCAGCACCGGGAACAAGAGCGAGACTGGTGTCAGCCACCTCCTGGGCTTTCTGGGAGACTGGGTGAGCTCCATTCACCTGTGGGATTCACCCTGAGCAGTGGCAGGGCATGCCACTGGCCCCCTGCCTTGTCTGACCCAGCACGTTGGCACAGGCTCCAGGGCCTCTGACCCTGCAGAGAGAAGGGACACTGACTGTGTGGGCTTGGGGTGACCAGGGCCTCAGCTCAGCTCTGCGCCTTACTTGCCGGGATGTCTGAGGAGCGCCTGGGCCTCACCTCTCTCAGGGAGCTGGTGTTGGGGAGGATCGCTCTCAGCAAAAGTCAGTGGAGCTGCTGGTGGCAGGCACAGTCCTGAGCATAGCCTGTGTCCTTACAGATGGAAGGCCGGGGCGACAGCATGCTCGAGACTGCCAGGCACTGTTTCACCTCGGCTGCCCACCGCGAAGGGACGGGGACGAGGAGGAGTGGCTCCATCCACTACATGCTGGGCAAGGTGGCCGAGAAGCAGCAGCAGCCGGCCGTCTACCTTCTGCACTACAGGCAGGCCAGCCACTACTTGCACGAGGAGGCTGCCCGCTACCCCAAGAAGATCCACTACCACAACCCGCCCGGAGCTGGCCATGGAGGCCCTGGAGGTGGCGCAGGGTAGTGGTGGGCTGCGCCAGCGGGCCTGGGGCTTCCCAGCCGCCTACGGGGAGCTCGTGTCGGGCAGCTTGTTTGATCCAGTGAGCAGAGCCGTCCCTGTCAGGGTGCTGCCCTTCCTTGCTGGGTAGCTGTGTGTCCCCCTACCTTCCCGTCCCCACCAGCACTCACGGGCCCCCTGGACCTGGCTGCATAGCATCACCAGGGAGATCACACCCACAGCCTGGCGGCGGGAGGCTTGCATCCTTGTCCATGCTTGTTCACGGGCCGCAAAGGAGACATCTGATGCTGTGGCACATACCTGGAACTTTCAGGTTGGCAGGACTGAGGCAAGCAGCCAGCTCCCCTCACCTCAGACCGGGGCTCGTCCCCTGCGCTGCAGGGCAGTGGACTGTCCGGCTTGGGCTTACTCGTGTGCTCGGAGCATTCCACACAGGGGTGCCTTCTCCGAGGCCAAGGCTGTGCCCACCAGGCAGCTGCCATGAGCATGCTCATAGGGAGGACACGGGGCTTCTGTTGACCCCCATGTGAGCAGCCCAGAACACCCTCTTTCCCGCCTGTCCCTGAGCCTGTCGTTTCAGCCTTTCTTTGTTTAGTTTTGGGCCACACCCAGTGGTACTCAGGGATCACTCCTAGCATTGCTCTAGGGACTGTATGGGATGCTGGGGCTCAAACCCAGGTTGGCTGTGAGCAAGGCAAGTGCCCTTCCCACTGTCCTGTCACTCCGGGCCCCCTCTGTGATGTTTTCCTGGCCCCTGGCTGCCGAGGGAGCAGGAGGCGACTAAGGCCTGGGGACTTCTGGCTGAGCACCTCGTGCCTCAGCCTCCCTCCCTCAGCTCCCTGCAGGAGGTGCTGCCCGCCGCTGGCCGGCGGCTGCTGCTTCTCGGCCACCTTGTTGCTGGGCTCACTGCAGCAGGGAGTGAGCCACTCGGATGGCATGTCTCCATTTCTCTCTCTCCCTTCTCTCTCTCTCTCTCTCTCTCTCTCTCTCTCTCTCTCTCTCTCTCTCTCTTTTTTGTTGGGGACCACATGTGGCGGTACTTTAGGGCTCCCTCCTGGCTCTGCATTCAGGAATTATTCCTGGAGGGCTCAGGGGACCACATGTGATTCTAGGACACATCAGCTGCATGCAAGGGAAGCATCCTACCTGCTGCACTCTTGCTCCACTGAATGACATTTCTCTAAAGAAGGGAACTCTGCCCTGGGGAAATCCCACTCTGTTGCCTCTCTCTCCTTCACCCAGAAGACACTCCTTGGCACATAGATAAACTTTTGCCCTTCCCCAGGCACGGGTGCCTTAGAGGTTCCCTTCATGCGGTCGGTTTTCCTGGGGCCCCCGAGGAGGCGCCCTCTGTTCGGGAAGCCCCTGGAGTGTGCTACATGTCGGCCGGTTGGGGCCTCAACGCTGTTTCCTAGAAGCTGCTCTGGGCATTCCCCTGTCACTGCCGTGTGGCACTCCAGTGCCTTTCCTAGAGAATGTGCCAGGGCCAGGAGCCTGTGTGGGAGACCCAGTCGCGTGAGGAAGCCAGGCTGAGTCGCCCACCTGTGGTGCTGGTGTGCAGTGTGGGGTGTGCTCAGGGTAGGGGGTGACAGGAGAAAAGCTGCCCTGGGTCGAGCCCGCGTGTGAGGCCCCGGGTCCCTCCCTCACACATCTGTCGGTGCGGAGGGTGACGAGGAAAGTACCAGCAAGGTCTGTTAGCCTGTACCGCCAGGCAGGGCTCGTCGCGTGCTAGGATCCAGCAGAAGCCCCAGGGGCCTGGGACAGCTCCCTGGTACTGTGATGCATTTTAATCAACTGGGCTTGGCTTTGCGTGAGTTCTAGGCTGGTTGGGCTAAAAACTCACCCGCAATAAGCAAGGTGTGGTGGCGCCTGTTCGGGCTCATTTCTGGTATGGCCTGTGACTTGGCTACTTGGCCAGTAGAACTGTAACCTCTGGGCAGTCTGCTCACGCCTGTGTCCTTCTAGGTGTACTTCCGGCTCCATGCTTCCATCCTGAAGCTCCTGGGGAAGCCTGACTCTGGGGTTGGTGCAGAGGTCCTGGTCAACTTCATGAAGGAGGCTGCAGAAGGGCCCTTTGCCAGGGGCGAGGAGAAGAACACGCCCAAAGCATCAGAAAAGTGAGGGCCGCATTCTAGCCCGGCAGCTTTACAGCAGAGCCTGGTGCTGGGGTGCTGTTGAGAACGAGGTCATTTCTCCGGCCTCCATCGAGAGCTCCCTGAAGGCTGAGTGGGACTGTTTCGGTTGGCCCTGAAAGGAGAAACTGGTTTCCCCATTCCAGTCCTCTTATGACCCTGGCTGGCCGTGAAGCCTGGTCCCTCCTCCCCTGAACAGAACACTGCAAGCTTTCACCTTGGTCTCCTCTCCCAAGGGCGGGGCCCTCTGACAACCTGGTCTTCTGTGCATTCTCCCAAGAAGACTGGGGGCACACTACTTCTGGAAGTGCCACAGTGTTGGCTTGGGACTCTAGGGTGGGCCTGGGACAGCCCCTGGTCCGTCTTTATGAGCGTGAGTTAGTTCTTTTTTGTGGCTGAAACTCTTTGGTACCCGGTGCCTCTCTAGGACCCTCTGTGCCCGGGAGGTCTTGGTACGCATTGTTTATTCACAAAGGCACAGTAATGTCTTTCACTGATGATCATTCTTTTTTTTAAAAAATATTGAGAATGAGGACTGGGGAGATAAGCCAAAGGGCTGGAGCACTTGCTTTGTGTGGGAGAGCCCGGGTGTGACCCCCCCCAACACTGTGAGGTCCCCTGAGCACTCTGAGTGCTACATTTTTAAATATTTGTTTTCTTTTTGAATCACACCCAGTGATGCTCAGGGGTTGCTCCTGGCTTTTCACTCAGGAATTACTCCTGGCAGTGCTCGGGGGACCATGTGGATGCCGGGGAGCAAACCCGGGTCAGCTGCGTGCAAGGCAACGCCCTCCCGCTGTGCTATCCTCCGGCCCCAGGAACCCCTAAAAATTTAAAACTCTAAAGATAAAATGTGAGTATGTCCTTTCTAGAGGGCTCCAACAGTATGTGAATATACAGACCGAAATGTGACACAGTTCACCCCCTCGCCAGACCCAGCCACGACCCCGGGACAGTTTCTTGGATTGTCTTTCATGCGTCCTTGCACAGTGCACATGTGCGGGTGACTTCATTCTCTCGTGGAATGAACTGAAGGGAGATGCTCGTTAACTGGCTCCTTCCCGCAGTACAGGAATAGGACCCAGCCTAGAGTCAGCACCCCATCCCCACCCACTGTGTATGGCCGGGTGTCACTCGTGGTGCATGGCACCGTGTTTTCTGTCATGCTGTTTTCGTGGAGAATTTGGGTGTTTGAACCTTTTCACTCACTCAGTAGTATTACCACAGACATTCTTAATGTCTGTGTGAATTTCCTGTAGCTCAGACATTTTCTCTGTTTCTGGTTCAAGAGGTCATCGGTCAGATTTCAGCATCCTGTGCAAGGGCATTGACTTGTCAGGGGGTGCAGATGGAGCCAGAGGGGCTCATCTGCTCCCTAGCGGACTACAGGCCCCCCAGCCAGAGACGCTGCCAGGGCCCAGCTGTTGAGGTCATGCAGTGTCTTAGGGGACAGGGCCGTGCTCCTTTAGCTTGCTGGGACAGCAGTTGTGGGGAGGGCACTAGAGGTCCTTGGGGACAGCTGGAGAGAAGTCCCTGGAGGCGGTGGAAGGGCTGTCCCAGACAGGTACGAACACCATGTTCCCTTGTCAAGCTGACTGACACGTCCCCACCCTCTGCCTGCAGGGAGAAGGCCTGCCTGGTGGACGAGGACTCCCACTCTTCAGCTGGGACACTGCCGGGCCCCGAGCCTCCCTCCCCTCCTCTGGCCCAGGTCTGACATCCCCACCTTACACAGCCACTCCGATTGACCACGATTACGTCAAATGTAAAAACCCCAGCAGCAGGCGACGCCGGACGGTACAGTCCCTGTTCCCCTCTGCCAGCCCAGGGCGGCACGCCCCCCGGGGGAGGCGCGCCGGGCAGCCAGTCGCTTTGTTTCGGTGAGGGGGGTGCTGGGTCTGGGGTGACACGGGCAATGTTGCGGCTGCTCATTAACCTCATGGACTCACAGTGACTGTGCCCCACCCCACCCCCAGACATGCTCAGGGTCGCCACCTGCTGGCCAGCCCCTGGGAGCTAGGGAGGGCAGGGTGTGGTACGGCACCTCCAGTCTCCGACTGATATCCAGGGAAGTCACTTTAGAGGTTTGTCAGACAGGCTGTCGGGCACACCCATTCCCGGGTGGCGCCTGTGCCGTCCGCTCAATGACGCCTGCCTCAGGACAGTGTGACTTTCCTGGCCACCGGGAGGTGCCCACCTGGGAATGTGGCCCCCACGGCCAGGGCTAATGGGGCTCAGTCGGGACCTCACTCAAGGCTGTCCCATGTGGGCTGGGGCAAGTGGCGACCAGCCACCCACATTCCTTACTAACATCCGAGGCTTGCATGCTGGCCTCGTCGCCTGATCCTCTCATGTTCCCTCACCTTCACAGCAAGAAGCAGACGACAGCCTTTGCTGGGTCATTCGCAAAGGCTAGACTAGCGGGCCCGGAGGGTGGAACCCCAAGGAGGCAGTGTCCAGGCTGAGGGGTGCCCCAGCTCTCACATACATGCCACGCAGCTCATCAGGGCAGTGGGAAGGGGTCCAATGACAGGGTACCCCAGACCCCCAGTGCATGGGCACCGGAGCTCAGGCTATGTGTAGTCAGGGGGTGTGGCCGCAGGCACAGGGAAGGACGCCAGATTCTGTGGGCGGCTTGCAGCGTGTGTTGAGAGGCTGCAGATCCGAGTGTGTGCCATCCCCTTCCCAGCTCCCGGCCTGGGCACCTCCCCTGCCTGGGCAGGGGGGAGCAGAGACAGGAGGGCAGGGCTGGCCTCCCACTCCACTGCCTGGACCCTGCCCAGGCCTCAGGGAAGCCCCTTCCCCCTTCTTCAGTTCCACTAACAAATACTCTTGCACACATTGAGGAAACCCACCATAAACCAGTTCCTGTCCTGGGATTTGTTTTCTGCTTGGCCCATTCTGGGAGACTGGCAGGGCTGCTCTTCAGGAGACACAGTGGCCCTAGCTGTTGTGCTCAGGCCTGTGGCCTGCAGCCCTGAGCCATACTGGGCTCTGTACTGGCCCCCTGGCACAGATGCCCTGCAGGGCAGAGGAGGGAGGTAAGATTGCCGCAGCCTTTGCTTGCTGGCACCTTCCCCAGAGGCTCATGGCTGTGCAAGGGCTCTGGGGGAGCAGAGAGTCACAGAAGACGCTGCTGTCCCCAGTCCACGGTCTCAGAATGAAAGTGGAGCTTCCAGCAGCTTTCAAAGGGACCTGAACACCAAGGGCTGTCCATTTCTGAGTGACAAAGCTTTTTACGAGAGTGATCTCTGGCAGCATTGAGACCGCAGGACCCCATCTCGGCTGAGTCCTGCCCACTGTGTCGGGCAGTCCCGCTCTGGCTGCCCCCTGCTCTGTGCTTTGAGATCCCCGTCAGGGGGACCTCAGAGAGGGAACACTTGGAGTGTTTGGGCCCTGACAGAACCGTGGTCTCATGCCATTGAACGGCTTGTCTCTGCCTCCATTTAGCCTCGAGTCTGGCTGGCTCCGGGAGCTCACAGCCCACACTGGCTCTAGCCTCTGTGCTCCTGTCAGCACCAGCTGCTGTCCTCGCTTTTCCCGCCAACATCTCCTGTGGAAAGATGGGGCTCTTGTAGCCTCCCGGCAGAATGGGGTCTTCAATACGAGAAGGGGGACAGGTCCCTGTAGCCCTGGAGCAGGTGGAAAGAAGCCACGTGGAGAAGGCAGAGAGGAAGGCCAGCAGAGCAGGGCCTGAGTCCAGCTTAAGGTCCGATCCCAGCCCTATCACTTGCTTGGTGTTGTGGGCAAACGGGGCCCCTGCGACCTCGCTTGGCAGGCCCCGACTCTACTCTGTGTTCTGGCATTGCGTTTCCTGCACAAGGATTAGGTGGTGATGCTCACACATTGTAGGCATCCCCCAGACATATGCCTGGGCTGTCGGAGCTGGCAGTGCTGCACCATGGCGGCACTCTGAGGGGTCTGGGGCCATTCACCTCAGCTTGCAGGGACTGGAGAGAGTCCACTGGGCAAGGCGCTTGGCTTGCACCACGTGGATTAGGTTCCCAGCACCCTATCGTTCCTCGAGGCCTGTCAGGAGTAAGCCCAGAGCACTGCTGGGTATGCTCCCCAAACCAAAAAACAACAACAAAGCCCCAAAACCTCAGCTTGCAGCCTGATTCTCTTAGCCAGAGGGTGGTCTCCAAAGAGGGGCAGCAACATCCTCTGACATGGCAACCCCTGCCAGGCCTGGACCTGGGCTCTGTGCACTAAGGAGTCTGTCTGGGGTGATTTGCCAGTGTCAGACAGGGCTGTTCTCAGGGGCAGGTCAGGGACGCTACCTTCCAGCTGCTCCTCTACCGTGGTGGACCCCTGCCGAGGTCCCTTCGTATGGGGACCAGTTTTATCAGGGCTGAGACCAGTAGTTCAGTGTCTTCGATAGCTGCCATTTGATGGATGCTGGTTGCTCCCCGTCCTCGCTCCCCTGCTTGCTGGGCCGGGTGCTTCCTGCAGCACTTTGTGACCCTGGGTCAGAGTCTTGACAGCCACAGCTGCTGTCAAAGCGAGCACTCTTGGGGCCAGTCACTCCCCACTGGCCCTTGGAGGCCTTCACCTAAGCTGTCAGAAGCAGCCCACCAAGGCGTGGGTGGTTGCTCCGCCCCGCCTGCCCTGTCGGAATCAGTCACCTCCCGAAGGCCTCCGTGGTGACGCTTTCTGAGCAGAAAAACGTCCTGCAGGGAGCAGGTTGCGACTCTCAAGGGCCTCCCAGTAATTGCTGCTCACACATGTCTAAGCACAGCGGGGGACTCTGAGGCCTTGCCTGTATGGCTTATCTGTGCCTGTTCGTGTGTGTAATTGTGTGTATACCTGTATGTGTGTGTGTGTGTGTGTGTGTGTGTGTGTGTGTCTCATGGCGGTGTGCACTTGCTCTGTGCTGGGTCTCAGGTGAGGTACCTGTGGTGTATCAGCTCGTTCCCGTCCTCACAGTTACCCTGTGCACTTGTCCTGTCTGCTGCCCTTCACCAAGGGCCAATAGGCTGAGGGCCCGTGGGTGCTCCCCTGGGGCTAGCTGGGCAGAGCCCCTGAGAGCTGGCCTCCAAGACTCTGGCAGGCCTGACAGGCTGGATGCCTGCGCATTTGCTCCCAGTGGGAATTCCGGGTATAGGACCGAGGGACTTGAGACAGAGACTTCCTGTCCCATAGGCTTGTCGCCTTGGGACTTCAGAGTCAGACAGATGTGCACAGGCACAGCCCTGGCCCAGTGGTTTGCCAGCTGGGTGCCCCACTAGTACTGTGGCAGGTGCTGGGGAAAGTCCCCAGTTCTTGCCAGGGCTTCTCTGTGGGGGGGAGGCGTGGATCAGTGAATGGCAATGTGGAGGGTGAGTGGGACTGAATCTGTCCCAGAGGCCTGATCCCGCCTTCTGGGGAAGGGAGGCCTTTCTGGGGAGCCCACCTTATTGCAGATATGAGGGGGTGCTGGGGTGGACCATCAGGGGGTGGAGAGAGAACAAGCTGACGGTCAGAAAATAGTAGCTGAACCTAGGGGCCGGTGTTTGTGGTTGTAGGATGCCTGTCTGGCCCTGTGACAACACAAACAGGCTTCCGGAGCCTTCAGCAGCTGTGTGGGCCCCCGGGAGCCCCATGTGACTTCATCCCACTCGCCATGCTGTCACTGTGTTTCGTGTCTTGTCTGTGCTCATCCTCGCCTCCACCAATATTGCCCGTGCTGCCCCTAACCCTGACCACACCCTGTTCTCCAGGCTCTGTCTTTCTGCTTGCACCTGTCACGGCTCGCTTCCAGGGACGGCGCAGACCGCATGCTTAGTCCACAGTCCGGCTCCCTGCTTCCCCGTGCTGGGGCGCCTTCACGTCTGCTGGTCCTGTTATCCAGAGAATGTGTGTTTAATGTGCTTGGCTTCTGCCCACGGCCAGACGCAGATACAGTGCTGGCCACCCTTCCTCCCTCCTGCTGGCTGGCAGGTGGCTTAGTTCTGTATTTCCATTGCATTGTTCTTTCTCATTTTCCAAAAAGTAATACAGATAACAGACGCTGAGATACCAAGGATTGATATGAGGGCGAGTGTGTGAAAATGCAAATTGTGCATAGGAATCACACAAAGACACTCTGAAGGGGGCCCTGTGTCCACGCCCTCGGTGCCCAGGCCTAGGTTGGGGGATATAGGCCTGGCTGGGTCTCTGCCCACTGGCCTCCTCCCCAGAGCTAAGGCAGATCAGTTCATGGTGAGCAAACTCTGATCCTGGGAACCTACCTTCCCCAAGTGCAAGAGACCCCAGTGGGCCCAGGCTGTCCCCGGTGCTCCATCAGAGCAGGAAGTAGTGTTGGGGGAGGGCGGCTGTCACAGGAAGATCAGTCACCCCCTCTGTCCTTTCATTCTTGCCTTTTAAAAAGTTATCTTTAGGCCCTCCTGGTCATGGCATTTATTGGGTCCCGCTTTGTGCGGGGTATGGAAGAGGGAACCACCATGAGGGCACCTTCACTGCCCTCTGCTGCATCTGCAATCCCTGCACCTGGCCCAGGGCAGCAGAGAGGAAGTGCCGTGAGCTTTGTTGGGTTTGGAGGATGGGGAGGACTTTCTGGAGCACCGAGGTCCCCTTGGTCATGTTGGAAAAGAGGCAACAGGAGCGAAGATACAGAATTTGGAGACTGCCAACTGTGTTTGGGTCTTGGGGTGATCAAGGGTAGAAGGAAGAGCACCCGAGGGGAAGGCAGCAGGGAGCATGCTGGACCCTAAATGGGACTGCTGGGGGCCGGAGGGGATAGCCCAGCGGTAGGGCGCTTGCCTTGCACGCGGCCGGCCCATGCCGGCCCGGGTTCGATCCCGGCATCCCATATGGTCCCCGAGCACCGCCAGGAGTAATTCCTGAGTGCAGAGCCAGGAGTAGCCCCTGAGCATTGCCGGGTGTGACCCAAAAAAAAGCAAAAAAAAAAAAAATGGGACTGCGGGCTGTGGAGAGTAGAGAGGGGGCCTTAGCGTCTGTCCAAGGAAGGCAACTTCCAAGCACCATGCTTTCTGCTGGCCACCTCACTCCCACCCAGCACTTGTGTCTGGGGGTGGCCGCTGCCTTCCTGCCTGCCATGGGATAGGAACGTTGCCTGGAGGCCTACCTGGCCCAGGCCATGCCTTGTTCGGGGAACAGAGTGATCTGTGGTGGGGTGCCCAGTGAGGCTGCGTGTCGCCACTCTGAACAGTGGGTCCTGCAGAGCAGTGCCCGGTGGTGCTGGGGCGCCCAGCCCCTGCAGGCATGTCCTCGTGGCCACCCACCGCCTTTCTTTGGACTCCTGGGTGTCTCTAGGCTCCCAGGCCCACAGGAGGGTGTCCTTGTCCACATGGCCAGCCCCCCACTCCTGTGGGTTGTCCACTTCTCTGGTCCTCACAGTGGCTGGTCATAGAAGCCTGGTGTGTCCTCCTGGAAGAATGCTTGCCATCGCTTCAGGGTTTCCTGGTCAGAATTGCTGCAGTTCCTGTCATCCCACCATGCTATTTCCCTCAAGCTTTTAATGAATGGACGGGATGGGATGAATGAACTGTTTCTGGTCTGCTAGAGCAAGGGGAGATGACCCAGAGGAAATCGGTGTCTTATCAATGAAATGCCTGTGAGCGGGCCTGGAAAGCTGAGGGTGTGCAGATGTGTTTTGCCGAGCCAGCCCCGAGTAAAGACCTGGGATATTTTGCTCTCACACCAGCAGGCCTGGCCATCCTGCCGCCCAGCCAGCACCCTTTCTCTGTGCATTGCCGCCTCTGCTTGCGCGCGGGTGTCCCTCTGACATCCTTCCTGGAGGCGAGGGTGCCAGGCTTCCAGGTGGGCAGGGTCTGCAGCAGATGTTTGGTGATGCCCATCCTGGTACGGATTGAAAGCCAAGAATCAGTAGGGTAGTTAGAACTTTGCCACAGGGATTAATGAGTGTGAGTGGGTTTTTTTGGCAGAGCTTGGGGGAGATTGTTACACCAAGCACTGCTGGGTGTAACCCAAGACCAAACCTTTTAGAAAGTAATGGAAGCTCTCGCGCGGCGTCATTGCCCACTTAGCTGTCCCAGCATGGCGGTTCAGCCTCTGTCTGTGCTGTGAAGTGACCATCTCAGCAACTTAAGTCTTCGGTAGCACTTCATTGGCCTAAGTCCTATGGGGATGTCATATCTCCTTGACTGGCTTCCTTGTAGCTGGAACTTTGTATCTCTTGGAGCCCTTCACCCATCCCCACAACCCCATGCTCTTTTGGGGAGACCAGTCTGTTTTCCATCTCTGACTTAGTTTCATTGAAAACTAGAATTGTGTCGCTGGAGGAATAATACAAGAGGTCAGGAGTTTGTGCTGTACATTTGGCCAATCCATGTTTGATCCCTGGCACTCCATATGGTCCTCTAAGCTCCACCCCTGAGCACTGTGGAGTGTGCCCCCAAACAAAGCAAACACACACACACACAGGATGGCCTCACCTTGAGCACAAACCAAGGAGCAAGCTCTGAGAACTGCCAGATGTGTGTGGCCCAGAAATAAGAGAAAACAGTAATTGAGATTATCTCACAAGAACAAGTCGTAAGCTGTGAGCACAGCTGGGTGTGACCCCAAACCAGATGGCTCATGTTAGATCCCTTGCCAAACCTCAGACATGCAAGACCCAAAAGGGTTGGAGAGGAACTTGGCCCTGGCCCTTCTCAGTCCCCATTTGCGGCTCCCGTTTGCAGTAGTGGCCTTGTTCTCTGCCTGGCAGGTGCCAACTTCACCAACCTTCAGAGGACGGGTTTGCTGCTCCAACCAGGACGCCTCCATGTGCACAGTCCCCGCCTGCAGGGGGCGCTGCCGCACCACTTTGTCTCCCGAGGACTTCTAGACGGGACTCCCTTCCTGAGCCTCAGCCTTGCTCTGGGCACTTTCAGTGCCCATGACCACTCCCGCCCCCAGCACCCACGCTGATCCAGAATAGTCCTGAAGCCCCAGCCCTGCTGTCCTCTGCTCGGTGCCCTTTCAGAGGTGGACACTGGGGAGTCTTCAGATGCAGGCCTCCCCACTCCTGGCAGGGCTGATTGCAGCCACCGTCCCTGCGGGCTCTCTGGCTCCCACACCGTCCTGCGCCTCAGCTGTGGCTGTGCTATGATGGTAGAAGTAGTTTCGTATCGGTCCCACCCACAGTCGCTGCTCCACGGTGCAGTGGAAGCTCCTGGAGTGCAGAGCACTGCCCTTTCTCCCCACACTGTCCCAGGCTCCATCCTCCCACCTCTGCCCAGCCGGCTGCAGCGTGCCAGAGAGTTCTTCACAGTGCAGCAGCTTCAAGGAGGCAGGAGCATGCAGGGGGCAAGTAGCTGTTTGCCGAAGCCAAACATTGATTTTCATCATGTTCGCAACTGGGATTCCACCAGATTAGTGATTCTTTCAGGCCCCAAACCTGACAGCTTGTGCGCCTGTGAGCACACCG
Source organism: Cryptotis parvus (assembly GCA_021461705.1). Lineage (NCBI taxonomy): Eukaryota > Metazoa > Chordata > Mammalia > Eulipotyphla > Soricidae > Cryptotis > Cryptotis parvus. The sequence continues at coordinate 29,859 of JAJIBD010031803.1, forward strand.
GCCTTATGCCAGTTCTCAGTGAAACCCTCCAGCGAGGCTTCCCGAACACTCGCTGCGGGATATGCTGCCCAGCACCCAGTGGCGGAGAGAAGGTGTAGGGGTGCGTTTGCCCCGGCGGACACAGAAGCCTTCAGCTGCAGCGGTATGGCGTGGCCCCTGGTTCGTGCCCTCAGTCACCTCTTGGCCAGGGCCAGAGTCATTCCCAGAGCAGGACTGGCCGCTGGGTTGCCTCTTCCATTTGCCAGGAACTGGCTCTTGCTCCTCGTGTGGGGATCTCATGTCTGTCGGGCAGAGGTGGTGAGAGAGATCACCAACACACGTTTCTGCAATGTGGCCCAAAAGTGTCAGCTCTGGGCTGGAAGGTGAGTCTGGGACTCCCGCAGTGCCCTTGTGTGACCTCTGAACCCAGGGTCTCTGTTCCCAGGGACCAGGCTGGCCAGCCTCTGAAGTGGGCCCCTCACCCTGGAGATTCGGGCTGGGGCTTTTTGGAAATTCCTCCATAGCTGTCTCTTAGAGCATTTTTTTTTTTTTTTGTCCTCTATCTTGTCTCCTCTCCTCCACACTCCAGTTACTCTGCTAGATTGTTTGAGTGCTCTATTCTGAATTTCCCTCCACTTTCTCCTCTTCGGTTTGGATTATATCTATTGCCCTATCTTGAGGTTTTGATTTTTCCCACCTCTTAGACTGCTAAGTCTATTGAGAATCCTGGCAAAGGCTCTTCTTTGTTACTGCATCTTTATTGTTAGTGTCTGTATTTGTTCTTATAATCTCCGTCTTAATCCTGAAGTTCCCCATCTATTCTTGCTTTTTGCCCACTTTTTTTTTCACTAGAGTGCCTGATACAATAATTGTGTTTCTGCATCAGGTCACTCTTAGTCATTTTAAATTTTCCATCAGGTAGTTCTGACGTCTGGTACCGACATCTGGGTCCTCTCTGGGCCTGGTTTTGTTGACTGTTGCTTCTCTTGACAATATTCTTCCTGTTTGTGTCTTACAATTTTCAGTGAATACTAGATATCATGGTAGGGTCAAAGCGCATAACCTGCACTTCTACTGCCACCTTTTTAGAAGTGGCTACTACCACCGGACCTTTCTGACACCCCTGGGAAACACCGTTCTACCCCACGAGGTGCCTTTAGCGCCTGGTCCAAGGTTTTGCTGATTTTTCACTAGCTTCCCTTATTTATGCCTCTTCTATAAATACGATCTCATTCACGAATGCACTTACCAGTGTGCTGCCTTGGTTTGCTATACTGAGCATCTTCCCAGCTCCAGGCTCGCTGCAGCGTTGTTGGTCATGGCTTACACCTTAAATACCAAATTCCATGGATGAGGGCTTTCCCTCATCCTAACCAACCAAATGGCCCAGGACAGGGTTGCCAGTAGGGGCAACCCTGGGAGATCTGACCATGGTGCTTCGTGCCTCTGGTGAGTGCCTTGGTTGGCTTCAGGTCAGGCCCAGCTTTGCAGTGTCCAGTTGGGCGTGTGCAGGCCCCCTTGCAGGGGCGCCTCCCCAGGCCTCCGCGCTGGCGGTGCTCTGGGTTCACACTCCTGCCCTCTCTCCTCCTCCCCTCAGAGCGCAGCCAGGACAGCACGGCTGTGGCACTCTCCGACTCCAGCTCGACACAGGACTTCTTTAACGAGCCGGCCAGCTTCCTGGAGGGCCTCCGGAAGCCCTACGCAGAAAAGAGGCTGCCTGTGGCCAGCTCCCCAGGCAGGACCTACCGGTAAAGACCTTCAGGCAGCCACCGAGGAGAGAGGTATGGCCCTGGGCAGTCTGGGCAGTGCTGAAGAAGGTGGGCTGTGCACCAGGCATACAGACCCGACTTGGTGTCCGCTCTTGTGTCTCCACATGCTGCCCTGCAACCTCCTGTAGGAAAGTTCTGGGACTCTCTGGGCTGCTGCTGTTTTCCCGGTAGGGCGGGAATGGCCCCGAGGCCCACCCCCATGATATGAGCGTTCACCCAGGCTCCGGGGAGCTTCTGTGTCTAGGCGACACACAGCACATGCTCGGTGATACTTGTCTTTGCTGTCACCCCACCCCCGGCATGGGACAGAGAAGCCATGCCCATGGCAGGAGCTTGATCTGGCTTTGGAAACAGTGTTTGGAGCCTAACGTCACAAATGTATTTTATTTTTGGGCTGAGTTACATCAGGCCTTTAGGGGAACACAACCCTCTGTTTCGATTGAGGGCTCTCAAGGCCTGGTGTAGCTGCAGCTCTTTGGTGGGGTCCTCAGACCTCCTTTTTGAAATCATGGCACAGTCCCCACTGTGCCAAGATTTCCATGTGTCTTGCTGGGAGATAAGCAGGACAGGACCCGCGAGCCCGCTGGTCTGTAGAGGTACTATGTCAGGGGACGTAGAGGTGTGGCCCGGCGCCCCTCCCGGGCAGTCTCTCAGCTGGAGAGGAAACCCTGCCTTGCGCGCCAGCTGCAGATGGACTTGCCTGGGGCCCCTCATCCACAGGTGAGGCCAGTATCCTCCCTCCAGAGTGTCAGGCAACAAAAGCCAACCCAAAAGCCAACCCCAAGAACTGAAGGAGAATACCGACCAGGTCTGGAGGGGTAGGAACGTGCCCTTCAGGCCCAGCACTTCCTGGCAGTGCTGGGGGACATGCAGGGCCCAACGTCTGTGCTCTGTGGCTCCGTGACCGTGACTCACTGGTGTGTCTTCAGGCCCTTTCACCACTGTGCCTGGAGAGAGACAGGGCCTGGGAGGGTGCTGGGCTGGAGAGTGTGAGCTCTGCTCTAGCTCCTGCCTCTGCTGCCCTCCCCCAGCGGACACGTGAGCATGTGGTGAGGGGGCTGGCATCCGGAAGGACAGGGTAGGTCCAGTCACGCCATCGCTGGGCTGGTAGCAGCTCCCTGCATCCTTGCATGTGCTCCTCCCTCAAAAGTGCCACCTGCCCTATCGGTATACCAGGCAGCAGCCAAGGTGCTCAGAGCCCCTGACTTTGGGGTACGCCCCCTCCCCGATGCCCATGCTCCCTGAAACGTGCCTTGCTCTCAGGGCCCCTGCCACAGCTTTCAGCCACCCACAGAGGTGCAGGATGCAGACAGGACATGTGTGAGTTGAGGGCCTATGTCCAGCACTGGGGTGTACCCCCACCTGTGCCCCACTCAGCTGTCCAGCCTGTGGGTGGCCCAGGGGCCACAGCTTTCCGGTTGGTGTTGCAGGGAGTAAAGGGGACCCAGGTCTGTGCTGGTCACGGGGGCCAACAGGGAGCAGGGTCATCTGCCCTGTGTGTCCCAGCACCCACCCCCACCCACTGCCGAGGGCCCAGTGAAGGAGCTGCTGAGGTTTCTGTCGCTGTCCACTCAGCTCCGTCTCTGGGGCTAGGAGGGTTGAGCCTTCCAGAGGTGACTGCTCACTGTCCAGAGCTCTCCAGAAATAGTTTCAGAGCGGGTGGGTGCTGGGGTGGAGGCAGGCCACCCCCTGCCCCAGGGCACAGCTTTGCCTGTTTCACTTACCCCAGTGTGCCTTCACACTTGCCTCCTCATCCTGTCTGGGTGACTGCTGCCCTTTAGCCCCGTTCCTCTGAAGCGCCTGTCTCCCTGTGGGCCGTGTCCCAGCCCTTGCTGTGTCTGTCCCTGAGCCCCCAAGGGCTTACCTCTTCCTCTGACTTCTCGCATCCAAGTCATTGCACAGACCAGTGTTTTCAGAACCACCTGGGAGTTGTGTCCTCTGAGACAGGCTGGGAATCCCTGACGTTCCTTCCCCCTTCCTCTCCTCCTCCACTCCCCTTTGGTGGACGTGACAGTGCTGCTCTGGGATCATTCCTGATGGGCCGACGGGCCGTCTGTGGTGCTGGTGATCAGTCGGGTCAGCTGCATGCAAGGCAGATGCCTTATCTCCTGTGCTCTCTCCAGCCCCTGGCACATTTCTTAGGTTTCAGATATGTCAGCCCTCAGCAGGGTCCCCAGTAGCCTCAACAGGCGGCCAGGGTGCGGGTGGTCCTCAGCACTTTTCTGAGTTCCTGTGGACGGATCAGGTTTGACCCATGGCTCGGGTAGATGGGGCCCCGTGCTGTCAGATGACTGCGACAGGTGGGCACATGGTGTGTTTGCAAATGCAGGCGGGGCGGGAGGTCTGGAAGAAGCACGACACCGAGGAGTCACGCCGAGAAGAGAGTGGGTGCCGGGAGGGAGAGCGGGAGCGTGTCCAGAAGGAGCGACAGCAGAGCAGAACAGGAGCAAGATGTTCCCAGGGGCTGGTCGGAGTGGGAGGCCTATGGGGGAACGAGGCCATGGGGCGGCCCCAGGGACCCTGTGGAGCTCTCTGCTTTGTCTGGGTACCAGGAGTGACCACGTGGGCCCCCCAAACCCAGCAGGACACAACTCCCAGGTGGCTCTGAAAACACTGGTCGGTGCAGTGAGGGCTAGTTTGCTTATGCTTGGCACGAAAGGAAGCAACTGTAGCCCTTGGTACCTGCCTGCCCTGTCCAGCGCCCACAGCCCTCTCGGTCCAGCTGCTGCAGGAGTCAGGAAGGGGCAGTTGCAGCCATGGCTGTGTGACGCAGGGCTTCAGGCTTGGGGCCTGGGGGCTCTCTGGCCTGCTTGAGGCTGGACCAGCTCAGCTGCCCCCCCCCCCCCCCCCCCCCCCCCCCCCCCCCCCCCCCCCCCCCCAGCCCGCTCGCCCTCCTGCTTCCTTCCTCTGGCAGCAGCCTCAGTGTCCAGTGCTGGGGCCTGTGTGTGAACCCTGGCTCACTCGCAGGAGCAGCAGCAGTGGTAGCCTGGACCAACAGGGCTGGCCGGAGGCTGGGAGGTGCCTGGCTTGGCTGTAGCTGCTCCCCATGCACCTATGCTCGCCTGGGAGGGCCCAGGGTTCTGTGAGCCCATCTCTCTCTGCCTGACCTCCTGGCTGCCCAACCCCAACAGGGACCAAGCTCGCAGAGCCTGTGGGGCCTCTTGGCTGGGGACAGGGCAGACACCGCAGGGACCCGGCTTCCAGCTGAGTGCTTTCCTTTTCCCTCTCACTGCAGGGAAGACCGAGGAGTCCTTGGAGAGCCCAGAAGGCTTCCGGGCTACAGAACAAGGCAGCCAGAGGCCTGGTGCAGACCCCCCAGGCACGGCCTGCATCCCTGTCAGGCCCCCGTGGCCTCACCTGCCCAGTGGGATGGAAGGAAGAAAGGAGACCCCCAGGGGAGCCCGCAGCTTTCCCTCAGGGGGCTGCCGGCAGGCGCTGAGGAGCAGCGCCAGTTCCTCACCGAGCAGTGCATCGCCTCCTTCCGCCTGTGCCTCAGTCGCCCCCCAGCACTACAAGAGCCTCTACCGGCTGGCCTTCCTCTACACCTACAGCAAGACCCATCGGGTGAGTGGGTGGTACCGCGACGGAGGCTCAAGCTGCCCTGGCCTGCAGGCAGCCGTGGGGGCGGGGGTGCTGCGGGAGGGTGAGGAGAGCTGCTAGAGTCTGGGCTGGCCCAGAGGCGCAGGGGGAGACAGGTTACCGTGAGACAGGGGCGGAGAGGGCATGGAGCCGCCTCAGCTGCAGGCCCATGGGCCCAGATGCCAGCAGTGGGTACAGGCTGAGGCCCCAGGGGCCCCTCAGCCCCATCTGGAAGGCCTCCACTGGCGGCCCCCTCACCTGTTCTCCACCTCCCGTCTTAAAGTGCACTCCGTGTGTAGCCCCCTCCAGGTCCTGCCCGTGTGCTCCCGGGCCCTTCTCTAGCCGTGCCTCATCTCCCAGAGGCCTCCTTGTCACCCTCTGTCCCTGGTGCAGCTGCCAGCCGTCACCACAGCCTCTGCGGGGGCGGGTGCTGCAGCTCCCCGGCTCCTTGGAAAGCAGATGATGCAGCGATTCTCCGCAGCTGTGCCCCGGGGGCTTCCCAGCCAGCCCTCCTCCACTGGCATTTAGCGTCTGCGGGTGTGCGGCGTGTTCTTTCCCTCCATCCTCCCTCTCACCGAGGCGTAGAAGACGGTACCCTTGGGTGTGGCGTTGGCCCCTGGGGTGCCGCATCACAAGCATGCCAGTGAGCAAATGAAGCAAATTGTGGCTCATACTAGAGAGAAGAGGAAGGGGTGCACACGGTGTGGGTGTGGCTGTGAGCCCTTTGAAGGAGCCCGTTCTGGGCAGAGACAGGGAGAGTCAGGCTGGAGGAGAGGGAGGGCAGGGGCGTGTGGTGGTCTGGGGCCAGCCCCTGAGGTCTGGGTAAGGACTACAGGTAACCAGGCTGGTGGGGACAGGCAGGGCAGCCTCTGGTGTCTTGCTGGGGTCTCCACCTCTCCTCTCGCCCTCTGCTGGGGTCTCCACCGCTCCTGTCTCGCCCCTCTGCTGGGGTCTCCACCGCTCCTGTCTCGCCCCTCTGCTGGGGTCTCCCCGCTCTCTCCCCTCTGCTGGGGTCTCCACCGCTCCTGTCTCGCCCCTCTGCTGGGGTCTCCACCGCTCCTGTCTCGCCCCTCTGCTGGGGTCTCCACCGCTCCTCTGTCTCGCTCTCCCCTCTGCTGGGGTCTCCACCGCCTCCTGTCTCGCCCTCTCCTGGGGTCTCCCACCGCTCCTGTCTCGCCCTCTGCTGGGGTCTCCCACCGCTCCTGTCTCGCCCCTCTGCTGGGGTCTCCACCGCCTCCTGTCTCCCCTTTTTTCTTCTTTTTTTTCTTTCGCCCCTCTGCTGGGGTCTCCACCGCTCCTGTCTCGCCCCTCTGCTGGGGTCTCCACCGCCTCCTGTCTCGCTCCTCTGCTGGGGTCTCCACCGCTCCCTCTCCCCCCTCAGCAGTGTCGGGGACTCAGGAACCTCCTCCCAGACGCCTCTGCTGGCAGGAGGCTATGCCACAGCTTCTCAGAGGGCTGTTTGGGGAATTGTGCAGAACCGCTGGCCAGAGATAGAGTGGCCATTGGCCTGCCTGCCGCAGGAAGCTGCTCCTCAGAGGCCGGTGCATGCCCTGTGACTCCCATAACCCTCAGAGCAGAGCAGGTGGAGGGAGGCATCCAGGGATGGGGGGGGGTGCTGCTCCCGCACAGGTCCACTCACTGCCTGCCTTGTGCCTCTCTGCTGTGGACCTTGTGGGTTCAGGTGGCCGCGAGCTTTCCAGTCTGATGCTCCCCATCCTGGGCGCTGCCCCAGCTGCGTCTCTGCTGGAAGGACACTAAGTCATCATTGAGGCCCCCTGCCCCCTAGCTCAGTAGCTCTCCCACCAAGCCCTGCTGAGCCCCAGCTGTTCCCACACAGGGGTGGACCATCTTCTGTTGGGGCAGATGCCAGGCTGGGTTTGGGGTGCACGGTGCCCATTAGGGGTCAAGCTGCAGCTGGGTTTGGGGTACACAGTGCTCAGGGATCAGGCTGAGTCTGGGTTTGGGGTACGTAGTGCTCATTAGGGGTCAGGCTGAGTCTGGGTTTGGGGTACGTAGTGCTCATTAGGGGTCAGGCTGAGGCTGGGTTTGGGATACATTGTGCCCATTAGGGGTCAGGCTGAGGCTGGGCTTGGGGTACGATTGCCCATTAGGGGTCAGGCTGAGTCTGGGTTTGGGGTACGTGGTGCCCATTCGGGGTCAGATTGAGTCTGGGCTTGGGGGTACACAGTCCCCATTAGGTGCCAGGCTGAGTCTGGGTTTGGGGGTACACGGTGCCCATTTGGATCAGGCTGAGGCTGGGTTTGGGGTACGTGGTGCCCATTAGGGGTCAGGCTGAAGCTGGGTTTGGGGTACGAGTGCCCATTAGGGATCAGGCTGAGGCTGGGTTTGGGGTACACGGTGCCCATTGGGGATCAGGCTGAGGCTGGGTTTGGGGTACACGGTGCCCATTGGGGATCAGGCTGAGGCTGGGTTTGGGGTACACGGTGCCCATTGGGGATCAGGCTGAGGCTGGGTTTTGGGGTACACGGTGCCCATTGGGGATCAGGCTGAGGCTGGGTTTGGGGTACACGGTGCCCATTGGGGATCAGGCTGAGGCTGGGTTTGGGGTACACGGTGCCCATTGGGGATCAGGCTGAAGCTGGGTTTGGGGTACACGGTGCCCATTTGGATCAGGCTGAGGCTGGGTTTGGGGGGTACGTGGTGCTCATTGGGGGTCAGGCTGAGGCTGGGTTTGGGGTACGTGGTGCCCATTAGGGGTCAGGCTGAGGCTGGGTTTGGGGGCCGCAGTGCCCATTAGGGTCAGGCTGAGGCTGGGTTTGGGGGTATGCAGTGCCCATTAGGGATCAGGCTGAGGCTGGGTTTGGGGTACACGGTGCCCATTGGGGATCAGGCTGAGGCTGGGTTTGGGGGTACACGGTGCCCATTGGGGATCAGGCTGAGGCTGGGTTTGGGGTACGCAGTGCCCATTTGGATCAGGCTGAGGCTGGGTTTGGGGTACTCAGTGCTCATTAGGGATTAGGCTGTGCAGGAGGCTGGAGGCGGCTGTAGAGCCAGCCCCGAGTCCCCTCCTTCTGCCTCCCTGACTTCAGTTTGCCTGAAGACACGCACATGGTAATGCAGTGGGCTCTCCCGGTCCGTGTGCTCGCACCCTTTCCCGGTGCTGGCTGATGTTCTACATAGGCTGTCGTGGAACAAAGCGTCTGTGGCTTGAGGATGCACTGGGGAGAGGCTGTGTACAGGCACCTTTCCCTGCCCTCTGCGTTCAGGTTGTTCCACTCTGAGGCTCCAAGGCTTTGGGTCCGGCCAGTGGGGACATGTCCACCGTACACACCACTGGGACTGTCTCTGGCTTGTAGGGCTGAGTGCTAGCACGGCAGTGACCCAGCATCTACAGCTAGCCTGGCCACTTCACTGCCCCATGCTCTGCCCAAGTGCAGGTGCCCATGTGGGACCTTTCTCTGAATGTTTCTGGGGAAGGGCTGCTTGCGGGGATGGTGTGTGTGTGTGTGTGTGTGTGTGTGTGTGTGTGTGTGTGTGTGTGTGTGTGCGTGTGTGTGCGTGTGTGTGCATGCGTGTGTGTGTGTGTTGACATCCGTGGGTCGGGGTGGAGGCTGCTGAACTGACTTCCCCATGGGATTCCCAGGCACACCCCCCCCACACAGCTTTCCTGAGATGCTGGTCAGATACCCCTCTCTTATGCAGCAGCTGTGTCGGGGCCCACCCTGCTGGCGTCCTTCCTAGACCTTTGCTGAGTGGCAGTTGCTGCCCCCCACCCCTGGCAGGTTAACACCTTGCTCTGTGGTGAGCCTGATCCAAGAGCAGCCTGTCTGAGGCCTGCTGCCACCCTGGGGCCCAGTGTCAGCTTTCCCGGATCTGGGGACACCACAAGTGCCTCCGTGGGCTCCGTGACTCACGCAGAGCCATTAATTGACAGGCAGCAACCGCTTTCCAAACACAGCTGTTTGGTAACAAACACTCCCCACTGTGTATATTTAACAGCAGCACATTTCTTCATAAAACCCGCCCCAGGCTTGGCGCTGGCATTTTCCCCTGGCTGCCTCTGGGGTTCTGGGTTCAGAGAGCCCCCTGGGTTGCTCGGTCGGCTGTGCTGCAGCGCTGGGATCCCAGCCCGCTCTGCTGCAGAAGGAAGAGCCCGGAAGCTGCTGGGGCTGCAGGCAGCCCTGGCAACGGAAGCTTGAAACCTCTCCTGGCTACAGATCCTGCCCTACACGGGACATTCAGTTCACAACTCTGCTCTGTGAGCTCCCAGGGAGGGCTGCAGTGCCGAGAACGGCCCAGCTCTCCTGCCAGAGTCCACTCCTTTCTGCCCGCAGTCAGGTTCCCCACCTCTCAGCAGGTTTCTGAGAGCCCAGCACACCTCACAGTGCTCACCTCAGCCACTTTCCCGGGCATGTGGGCCTGCTGCTGGCAGGCCGGCCCTCTAGCCCCCCCCAGAGGCAGGTTCTCGCTGGCCTTCCCTGAGCTCAGCTGCTGAGGAAACAGGGAGGAGCCTTCTCAATGACCATGGGGTCTGAGCACATCACTCACAGAGTCCCAAGAACACAGCCTGCAGCTGCCGGAGAGAACACTGGGCTGGACTACCCTCTCTGGGTATGCCTTCTATGAAGGGGCCCAGGGAGAGGGCTGGGTGCCCGCCCCTCACACACTCACTGCCTCTCACTCAGCAGGGGACCTGAACCCCCACCCTCCCACCTGCCTCCTGGGACCAGGAACAGAGGCTGACAAGCAGCGCAAGAGCCTGATAGTCTTGTACTGGGTTTGTGCATCATCATTCTTCCCACGTGGAAAACTTACTGCAAGTCTCCGGTTATCCAAACTGTGTGTCCGTCTGTTGATGGGGGATCAGTGAAACAGCTCAGAAGGGCTGGAGTGCATGCCACTGTTTGGTCCCCAGCTCTGCACAGGCCAAGTACCACCAGATCTGTATAGCCCTGAGACTTCAGGCACTGCCCTAGGGGCCTTGTCGCATCACAGTGCTGGGCCTGAGCATCGAGCCATCTGCTGCTGCTGACTGAGTATTGCTCGGAGTGGCCCCCAGATCCACAGAACATTATGTGAGAGTCCCCCAAATCAAAGGAAATTAACTGGACCGGGAGAACCCAGACGGTAGGGGTATCTGCTCGGTATGCGTGAGGCCCCAAATTTGATCCTTGGCTGAGCATGGTTTCCCATGTAGCCCCCTATTGTAGCTTGATAGCCACGCCCTCTTCACTGCTTGGGTTACCCCAGCATCCATCATGTCAGATGTTCTAGGGAATGGCTCCTGGACTCCCTAACACAGCTAGGGAGGCCTCCAGAGTATAAAATATATCAAATCAGGTGACAAGAGATGTTACGAGGGTAAGGAGCTTGCTTTATGCGGCAGTTGGCCCCAGTTCAGTTCACAGCAGCACATACGCTCCCGAACACCATCAGGAGTGATCCCTGAGTATGGAACCAGGAGTAGGCCCCTGAGCACTGCTGGGTATGGCCTCCCCCAATATTTATATAATTTAGTGAAAGAAACTCTGATATGTCCTACAAAGAGTTCCTAAACTTCTTGGCCTATAATAAATACTTAGCAAAATGGGGGTCGGAGCAAGAGTACAGCTGGCAGGCGCTTGCCTTGCATGGGGCCAACCTAGGTTTGATCCCGACATCTCATATGACTTCCCAAGCACCACCAGGAATAATTCCTGAATGCAGAGTAATCCTTGAGCACTGCAAGGTGTGGCCCCTAAAAAGCAAAAACTTAAAAAAGAAATAAATACTTAGCAAAACAAATAAAATAGAATGGCAATGTATAATAAGTAAAGCAAAATAAATACTTGGCCAAATAAATTACATAGCATCTATCTTCTTTAATGAATAAACAAGGGGCTGGAGCAATATAGCACAGTGGGGAGGGTGTTGCCTTGCACCTGGCCAACCCGGGTTCAATCCCTAGCAGCCCGCATAATCCCCTGAGGGACCGCCAGCACTCATTCCTGAGTGCAGAGCCGGGGTAACCCTGAGAGCAGTAGGGTGTGACCCAAAAAAGCAAAATAATAAGTAAATAAGTGAACAAACAAAAGCCCCCCCCCCCGTGGCTCTAGATTCTGCCTCCCGCCCATTTACTTTGGGAAATGCTGAGTAACATGAGGATGGGCCTCAAGTTTGTCATGTTCTGTCAAGCCAACAAATGACAGGTGCGAAATGATTCCACTTGTTGAGGTCACTGAGGGGGTGAAAATCCTCCAGACAAAACTGTATGATGGTGGTAGCGAGGGCTGGGAGTAAATGAGGTGTTGCCAAAGGGGGACAGTTTCAGTTTCACCACGAGGAGAATGCTCTGGGAATTAGCTGCACAGCACTGTGTATGCACTGCCGACCTGAAATGCTGAGGAAAGGTGAAGAGACAAAGCCGATCACTCCACGTTGTACACTGCAGCCAAAGACAGAGAACATTGGAGGGCCTGGCCCTGGGAGGGTTGCGGAGACCAGTGCGTGGGGGAGGGTTGGCCAGGGAGGTTGCGGAGACCAGTGCGTGGGGGAGGGTTGGCCCTGGGAGGGTTGGGAGACCAGTGCGTGGGGGGGAGGGTTGGCCCAGGGAGGGTTGCAGGGACCAGTGGGGTGGAATTGGGAATGCAAGGATGGTCAGTGGTTGACGAGGGCGCCAGGCTGCTTCAGTGTGTGTGTGTGTGGGGAGGGGGGGGGAGACAGTCTTCAGACTGCACTCGGATGCTGGGTAGCCCACCTTCCTCTCACTCTCATCTGGAGTTCAGAGTGAGCCCCAGATGGACCAAGGCCTGTGGTTCAGAGCTCAGCGTCCACATAAGGTTATAGAGGCTTGCACAGGTATTCGTGGCCTAGAATTAAGCATCGGCATCTTAGTGATGACACCAAGAGCTTGGGTGACCAAAATGACAATAGTCTCTGTTTTAAGGGCTGGAGCAATATACAGTGGTAGGGCACTTGCCTTGCCTGCAGCAAACTTGGGTTCAATCCCGGCATCCCTTATGGTCCCTAAGTCTGCCAGAAGTGATCCTTGAATGTAGAGCCAAGAGTGAGCCTTGAGCACCATTGAGTGTGGCCCCAAACCAAAAAAAAATTAATAAATAAGTCAATAGCAGTATGTTTATGCTGTTTTGTAAGTGCTAGTAACAAATGCTAAATAGCATTAACAAATATTAATTGTTACGAAAGTGATAACCTAGATACCATAAAAAAGACAGAATGGGAGCTATTTTTTATAGATTGTGTATTTGATAACAGATATGTCTAAATATATATATATAAAGAATTCTTACAGCTCAGCAATTTAAAGCCAACTTATTCTTGAGGGTACAAATAAGAAGATGCATTTTTTTTTTGTTTGTTGGTGGGCCCGCACCTGGCAGTGCCTCAGGGGTTCCTCCTGGCTCAGTAGTCAGGGTTGAGCCACGCCCAGCAATGCTCAGGGTTCCTCCCTGGCTCTGTACTCAGGACTCTCTCTTGGTGGTACTCACAGACCATATAAGACGCTGGGGTTTAACCTGGCTTGGCTAATGCAAGGCAAATGCCCTGCCCGCTGTCCTACCTCTCGGTATTGAACACTTAGGGAAACACTGAGATGGACCAAAGGCCAGTTGGGGGGGAGGATGGATCAGTCCCCAGCCACAGGGAGCTACGGGTACTCCCATAGGAGCACCAGAATCGTGGCTTGTCTCCTCAGGGACTGTGGGGTGCATGTGGAGTCCCCACCCATTGCAGGGCTGGGGTAAAGCAGTGAGTGTCACTCCGTAGGGCACGTGGTGCTGCTTCCCACCCCACCGAAACCCACCTCCTCCCAGCAGTGCTGGGGGCTCCCTCTTACGTGTCAGGGAGCAGGAACACTGCCTGGGTGCTCTGACGGCCCTACCTCCTTCCCTTTCCTTGACCTCGGCCCTCGGGGGGTAACCGGACCTGGGTCTGCTTTCCTCTCATTTGGTTCGAGCAGAGGTTCCTGCTCTTGGGCCACCGGCCTCCTTTCCAGAAGAATCACACAGCACCCTTTGGGCCCAGGTGCACCCAAGGCTACTGGTGACCCTCATCATTCCAGCACCCCCCCATCCAGGGCACTGCCCACTCTGGTGAGCACTGGGTCTGTTCCAAGAGGGTCTTTGTGATCTGTGGGCTCACCACCTGGACTGCAGCGGTGTGGGCCCACCAAGCCTGCATGGGTCCTGCTCCCTACTCATCTGTGTGGGCACGGGTTTCCCTACTCCTGGGCCACCATCCAGAGCCAGGTTCATGAGGCAGCGTGTGAGGAGGGCCCAGCGCTGTCCAGAGTGGCCATCCTGTGCGACATGATGTGCCCTCCACACAGGCTCTGAGCGCCTCTGCAGAGAAACACACACACAAGGGGCAGGTGATGGCCCTGACCCCTTGCTAAGCCAGAGCCTCGAGAGCTAAGCTCTGCCTGTCAGAACTTTTGGAGGGCTGCAGACACTTCCAGTGGGCTCAGTACGTGCTTTGCATGCCGAGGTCTGGTTTGGAGCCCCAGCACTGCATGGTCCTCAAGTACCACAGAGTATGACCTACACAAAACCAAACCCAAACCCCAAACAAACAGCATTTGGCCCTTGGTGGTCAGCTTGACCAGCCCAAGAAGGGACTCCACCGTAAGATGCCACTGTGCCCTCTGCCCTCCTCCTGGGCCTGGAGCCCGTAGCTATACTCCAGGTCTATTCGCTGTAGTTACGGGTAGTTGCTTTGCCGTCTTCTGTCTCAAGGGCTCTCCATCCCTTGAAGATGGAGGAAGATGACCCGGACCACTCCCACCTTTCAAGAGGTAACAGGGCGCCCTGGCTACCTCAGCGTACTCCCTTCCCTCAGCGGCACTTCCTCCTACTCTGCTTGGAGCCCTCCCAGATAACCTTGGGGCCAAACCTGGCTTTCATGGACATTGAACCTCAGGTGCCGGCCCCCTGACATGTCCTCCCGGTATCCCCTCCCCAGCTTCCCTGAGCCATGAGCTCCCTACACCGCTGCCAGTGGCTGGAGATATGCCCCCTCCCCAGCCAGCACCCTTGTGAACTGGGACGGCCCCTTTCCTGTGAGCTCCCCCTTTCCCCCACCACCACCACCACTGTTCTTTCCTCAAGTGTCAGTCTGGTTTGTTCCGTGGATACCCTGGCCCCAAGGTCTGGGGGCCAGAAGTGGGTGGATGGCAGTGTATCTGGGCAGGAGGCTGCTTCTCGATCATACGATTTTACTTATTTAGTTTGTCACCATTGTGCTGGCCCAGCACCTTGAGGGACAGAGCCTGGGGGCCATAGGGCCACCCTGGCAGTGACTGGGGGTCAGACCTAGGTCCCTGCAGGCGAGCTTGGACACTGCCCCTTGCATGCTGCTGGTGGAGGCAGGTTAGCTGGGGCCCTTGCAGAGGGCAGCAAACTGGGCATGTGGCAGCCCTGCCTGGCTCGGAGCTGAGACCCCTCCTCGGGCCCTACAGCCCCCCTAGGCCACTGTCTGTCCAGGCCCCTGTGGTCAGCTGGTGAGTGGCTCTAGGGTAGCCCTGCCTGGCCCAGAATGCCTACAGATGCCTGAGAGGTCTGGGAGCTTCCCCTGAGGTCCTCAGCTTGAAGCCAGGCAGATTATAGTGACTTGCACACTGTGGGAGCAGGGGAGGGGCCCAGGAGCAGCCCCTTAGGCCAGCCTGGCTCTGCCCGTCCTCCATCCTCCAGGCTGGGGTGTGGTCCTGCACCCCGCCCATGGCGGCAGGCCCCCTACCTGGGCTCCAGGCCAGTGCCACTGGGCAGTGCTCTGTCCCTCCCACCTGCCCGCCTGGCATCCATCCACTCCAGGTAGCTGGCTTCATTCTGCTCAGTGCCCACCCCTGGGTCCAGAGGGGAGCCAGCTCTGGTTTCATGAGAACTATCTAGACACTGTGTTTTCACCATTGACCGTCCAGTTCCCCGGCCTTGGGGACCTTCCAGGAGGCTGATGGAGCAGCCTGCCCAGAGCCGTAGCCAGTGCACTCACTCGGTCCCTGCTCTGGTGCTGGGTCTCCTCATGCCTCTGAACAGGCCATCATGGGCATGCTTCTCCCAGCCTTGCTCCCATGCCTCTCCTGTCCTGTCCACTCCATGAAGGGGACATTAGTCACTTTCCACATGTGACCATGGAGCCCCAGGTCAGATGTCAGGGTCCCTTTTCTCAAGCCACCTGTGTTGTACTGGCCAGGCCTGGCTGGGTCAATTGACAGAGGCAAGGAAGGGTATAGCCGCACTCAGCTCCTGGTCGCTGCACGCCCAGCCCTCCCCTGCCTCACAGCCTCCCGCTTCCCCGCCGCCTAGTGCCCGAGTTGCCCATCTGAGCTGCTCTAGCTGGACTTTATTCCTCATCACGAGTGTCCCTGGCTGCCCTGGTTCCTGCCTGTGCAAGCAGTTTCTTCACAGCACACTCTCCCTTTCCTGTCATGGGAGGGGGATGGTGCTCAGACCAGAACTGAGAGGGCTGGTGTGGACGCGGGTGCTTCCTGGTGGCATTTCAGCTGACCTGCAGTTTGCTGCTCCGGTGTGTTGGAGCTTAAAAGCAGGACGGGGCCAGGAGCCGGCGCTGAGAGCTGGCTTGCACGCCTGCATGTGAGAACCCCAGTTCAGGCCCTCGTACCACACGGACTCGGGTGACCCCAGAGCGCTGAGTTGGGGCTGGTCCCTAATGTCCTGGATGTGACGTAACCCACCCCACCCCTGTAAAGAAAAGCCCAAGGATGGAACCAGGAGTTGACCCTTGGTGCATGTGGAGCAAAGGGGCTTGTGTGGTCTGGGTGGGGGTCAGTCATGACAGGCGAGAAGTCCCTCGGGAGGGATGGGGTCCTGGGCAGTGTGCCACGGTGCCACCCTCTTCCCTGGGATGCAGCTTCTAGGAGAAGCTGACTCAGATGCTCTGATTCTCTTGGGGCGCCCCTTGGGTGCTGTGGTAGAAAACAGCCTCAGTCAGCTCTTGCTCAGCAGACAGGCTGAGTGCAGGCCAGAGGCTTCAGCCGACACATGTGCCCTCCTGGGTACTCCGGAGTGGCCCCATGTGTCAGGAAAATGCCCCTGACTCCATCCGGGTGGCTGGGGAGACCCCTCTCCTGTGTGCATCGCCCCTCAGCAGCCCCTATGGCACGTCCCCAGGCACAGGGGTCAGTGTGAGACCCCGGGCAGGAAGCCAAGGAAATGGGGTGAGCACTTTGGCCCAGTACCACGGGGCCCAGCTTCATATGCGTGGGCTGGCAGGAGAGGCCCTGGTGACAGCGGGCATGAGTTGAGGAAGCTCCATGTGTAGCGGGAGACG
Source organism: Cryptotis parvus (assembly GCA_021461705.1). Taxonomy (NCBI): domain Eukaryota; kingdom Metazoa; phylum Chordata; class Mammalia; order Eulipotyphla; family Soricidae; genus Cryptotis; species Cryptotis parvus. Next base: position 46,430 of record JAJIBD010031803.1, read on the forward strand.
TCGGGAGGGAGCTGGGTGGAGGTAGCCTGGGGACAGCTGCTCTGCCCCGGGGCTATGGGCAGGTGAGGTATGCCCCGCCCTGCCCTGTCCAGCCCCTCTGTCCAAGGTGGCCCTGCAGGGCATTTACTCTGGTGCTTGCTGTGAGCCCTGTGATGCAGACCTGAGTGGGGAGTGACTGGGGCCACTCTGGGGAAGGACTATTCTGTGGTCACCTCGTTAAAACCGTGTCCAGATTGTGCCTCCCCCACTGTGTTCTTGTTTCTGCCTCAGCAGGCCCACTAAGAGGACTCTTCCTTTTCCAGAGAGCCTCAGCTGTAGCCATGGACAGAGACCCCCTCCCAGCCAGCCTAAGCCTATGTTGGCCATGTCAGGTGTCCACCCCCCACCCCTCAGCACCCTGGTGACCAGTGAGGGTTGGCTGGGGGTCCCCAATAGAAGGCTGCAGCTGGGTCCACGCAGCGGCTTGGCAGGGGTAGCTTGGCATGAGGGGCCCCTATGGACACCCTCTGTCAGCTGTTCCGTCCATCATCCGCCGTGGACACAGGCCTGCGGTGGCCTGTCAGAGCCCGCGCCTAGAGCGGCGGGATCGATGTCTGCAGCAGCTGCTTGGCGCCGCCGCCGTGGCGGCCGGGAAGGGAGGGCCTGCTTCCCCCGTGGGCGCCGTGAGCTGCCCACACACTCACTTGCAACCTACTTCTGCTTCCCCAGAACCTCCAGTGGGCCCGAGACGTGTTGCTAGGCAGCAGTATCCCGTGGCAACAGCTGCGGCACATGCCGGCACAGGGGCTCTTCTGCGAGAGAAACAAGACCAATTTCTTCCAACGTGAGTACTTGCCTTATTGATTTCCACACTGCCCGCTGACGGGGCCCTCCATGGACCGCTTGAGTGGACGCCCCAGGGGCTGGGAATGTTCGGGACACGGGAAGGGGGTGGACAAGGTGCGTGGGCAGCGCTGCGCCAGCGTGGGAGTGGGGCCGGGCTTGCCGGGAGATTTGTGCCGGGCACTGGCCTGCCCCCAGGTGCCAGGAGCTGGGAACAGGCACGGGGACCTCTGGAGGCGCATGGGCCCTGGTGGTGCTCCTGCCCCCCACACAGCAGCCCTGGGGAGGCTGCAGCCAATGCTCAGAAACAAAGTTTGCCCAATGCCGGGCTCTTGGGGACCTTCAGGAACTGGGGCTCCGTGCAGTTGGAGAGGCTCTCCTTAGGTGGGACCCAGCCCATGGCCAGTGCAGCTCTCCCACCCATCCTTGGGACCCCTGCCTCCGTCCCCCCGAGGTCTGCATCTGCCCCATAGAAGTCACGCCGCTTGCTCTTCTTCACCCCAAATCCTCACGGGCCCCCACCCCTTGACCAACCTGCTCCCTCTATGGGCTCTGGCACATCAGACCCCCAGTTCCACTTCTCCTGTTTCCCCTAATTCCCTGTCGCAGGTAGTGAAGCTGAAGGATGGGGCCAGCCTGAGCAGGGGGTGGAGGGAGGTGGGTCTCAGCCCCTGGGGTGTGGCTGTGTAAGCCAGTCTGGTGGCGGGTACCTGGCTAGTGGGTCTTCTCCTGGACCTTAGAGCTGGGGAGCCCAGTGCCTGCCCACCCTCCCCCTCTGGAGACTTGCTGGACAAGTACTAGGTTGTCTCTGAGCCATCTGCATAGTACGAGGCGCTTGTGGTGAGAGAGATACCGCCTCGCCGCCTGCTTTATGACCTATCCGCACCCCTGCTCTGCTCTGCCCTTCTTGCTCCACCAGACCTTCTGGAAGGCTCTGCCCTGCACTGGCCAACACACATGCTCCTGCCCTTGCCCCATGTCACTTTTACTTAAGAGTGCGTCTCAGAGCAACTTAGGACTCGCCACCTCCTTTTACTCGCTGCCTAGTACTCCAGCAAGAGGGTGTGGCTCTTGCTCTGCCAGTCCTTGCCAGTGGGCCCCAGGATAGTTTCTGGTTCTAGTGTAGCAGTGCTTTGTGTATATGTGTTTGTGGGGCCGGTGTGGGGAAGGTGAAGCTGCCTGGGCAGGCACCCAGCATGCTTTCTTCAGAGTATCTGTACCCCTCCCTGCCCACCCCCTCCCCCAAACTGTCATCACTTACCCAGGAGTTACCTGGGCCGAGGTCCTGACCCTCCCAGAAATACTGCTTCTGGAAATTTGAGTCATCTTGTTCAGATGCGTGGTGAGTCCAGACCCCTGGGTCCGCCTCCTACCGGGGTGTGTATCCTCCGTGAGTAGTGAGGGGGGTACCCCGTGGGCTCCCAGCCCTGCTATCTCCAGGAGTCTCAGGGAACAGGCAGGTTCTCCAAGAACTTTAGGAGAAATGCACGTGGGTGTTGGGGCGGGGGCACACATGGCCGCTTTCGTCTCCGCTCATGCTGTCTTGGAGCAGCTTCCCTGAGTGCAGGCTGTCTGGTTTGGGAACTTGGGGAATTTCGTTTACAGGGGGTCTCCCAAACACTGCTCAAAGGGTCCAGGGCTGCTCCTGTCGATACTGTGCCTGGGGCTGTGCTGAGGCCCACCAGCACCAGCCAGCCAGTGCCAGCCATGCTCTGGCCCTTTTGGGCATCTCTCAATCCCCTCTGACTCATTGTAGCTTCCTCTGGGCATTGTGTAGCGCGTAGGACCACTGTCTTTTTGGGTGGACAGGTCGATCTTTGGGCTCCCAACCAGACATCTCCCCTTCCCATGTATTAGCTACAACCCTCTCCAGTCACTGCTCTCAGCCACGACTTCTTCCTTGACTGACCAGCCTCCAAGCCTGCCGTCCTGGTCCAGCCTGTGCTGATGCCGTGGACGCCTGCCGTCCTGGTCCAGCCTGTGCTGATGCCCTGGACTCTGCTCACAACCGCCCGCTGGCCTGTGGGAGGGTCTGGTACACTTGTGTCTTTTCCTGCAAGACCGTTGCTGACTGTTGGGGTACACCAGAGTTCACAAAGGAGAGATGGGGAGCCCTGGAAGAATCCTGGGAGGCTGGAGGTGGGATTTGCATGGCAGTGTGGACGCTGCCTAGCCAGAAAGGGCTTGAAAGTGGGGGGCCCCTGGAGTGGTCCAGGACAGGTGCAGGGGTGGGTGCTGAGGGCTGCGCTGCCCCTCAGCCGGCTTGTCCCCACAGTGGCACAAACAGGGCCCAGAGCAGAGCCAGTAGAGTGAGTGGTTGGAACGACAGAGGAGGGAATCTGGGTGCTCTCCAGCCTACTCTTCCACAACTTGGCTGAGAGGGGAACAGCTCCCCAGCCCACCCCATTCCGCTGCCGTGGAAAAATTCCTGCTTGTGGGCTGTCTGCCAAGCAGGTTGGAGCGCCTGAGCCCGTTTGTGCGGCGAAGCAGACTAGAGCCCCACCGGCAGCCCAGCCCTGACCCACCAGGCACGAAGGTCTGGCTGTGGCCATGGCCATGGCAGCTCAGGTTGTCTGGATTTGACGGGGTGGGGCCAGGCCCTGGCGCCTGTCCTGTCTCAACGTTGGCGCACGTGTTCCTGGGGTGACTCCTCAGGGGCCTGGGGGAGGGGGAGTGATGTCGGTTACGGGCACCCCCACAGTGAGGCGGGGATGGAGAAACCCATGAAGCAGGTGTGGAGCAAGCCCTGGGCTGAGGCTTCCTGTGCCCTGGGGCCCTCCAGGCAGGCAGGCCCATGGGAGCCAGAGTTGGGCTGCTCTGTCCAGGGGAACTTCTCTCCCTCTTGGACTGGATTCAGAAATGTTCCCATAGTAACCGAGCCCGGCAAGGCGCGCCCTGCTTCCCCAAAATATTTGCTTATTTTAGCAGGCAGATTTTTTTCCCCTTTCTTACTTCAACCCAATTTCTAGACATTGAAAGAAGTTAAGGAGCCAAGGGCACAGGTAGCTTTGCTTCCTGCCTCAGACCCTGGCTGTGGGGACAGGAGAGGTACAGGGTGCCTGGCCACAGTGCCCCCACCCAGCTCGGGCGTGGTCGTGACACCCGAGGTCACACCCGTGGATCACAGCAGTATTTGGGTTTCACCGCTCTGCCTCCAGCTCCACAGAACACCCACGACCCCCCAAACAGGGTGTTCGTGTGCAGGGGGCAGAAAGCGCGGTGCTATGTCACCTTTAGGACTGGAATTGGTCTGCGGGGTCTTTATTTAGGGGAGCTGCAAGAAGGGAGCTTCAGGAGGGCTAAAAGCTAGGTGGAGTGCAGTGGGAGCCTCATCCCTGCCTCATGCCTGGGGGCGCCTCCCAAGACACCCCTGAGGCAGGTGTGACCCCTTGCCGTGGAGTGTGACCCATGGACATGGACATGGACCCTGCTTGCTCCTGGGCCTTGATGCCCTGCGCTGCCCCAGTGGCTGTCTCACAGCTGGCTTCTGCTTCCCCCCACACACATGGACCTGCCTGCCCAGGTCTCCAGGAGAGGAGCCGGATCTGGGGGTCCCGTTGCAGTTGCTCTGCACCCGCCGCCTCCACCCCATGCTGCCAGACGGAGCTCTGCAGAGCTCCACGTTCTCCCCCACCAGCCGTGCCCTCTCAGGCCCTGATGACTGGCTGGGGTTGGGGGCCGAGCACCATCCCTTCCTCTCCCACCCCTGCCCCGCTCTGGCAGTCGCTCCTACCCTGTGGCTGCCTGACTGACCATTGGCCCTCCCCATGTAGCCACCCTGAGCAACCCCCTGAGCCCAACTGGTGGGGGCCCATTGAGGGTACAGCCCAGTGACCGATTGAGGGGTACAGCCCAGCCCAGTGACTCCAGGTTTAGGAGAAGCAACCCCCCAGCAGGGAGCCCAACTCTGTACCAGGCCTCGGCCAGACCCAGTGTCCGAGACAGCGGCAGATACCTGTACCCGCCACATCCCCCACGAGGGGCCTCACTGGAACAGTGACCAGCATTGCCCTTGTGTCCCCTCACGTGCCCGCACCATGCCTGGGGCTTCCTTTCATGCTGGACTGGCTGGCTGGGAGAGGGAGAGGGGGAGGCCTGATGTGCCCTGGAAGTTCCCAGGGCCGAGGAACCCGCACAGCACCGGCGCCTACCGGGGAGGTCCTGTCTGGCCCGTATCCCCCCACCCCGGGCTGAGTCACTGACTCCCGCCCCCAGACGCCAGCCCGAGTTCAGGGCCTCTCCCAGGCAGATATCTGGGAAGGCCAAGCAAGCCCCCGGGAGGTGATGGTCTCCGCCCTGTCATTACACCCACACCACCCCAGGCAGCGGCAGATGGGTGCTGCCTCCTAGCCTGTATGCCGGCCCACCAGCCTCTGCGTGGGGTGCTCCTGCTGCAGGGCACCCCGTGGCGTCTTCTCCAGTGGGCTCCCTCACCTTCACCGCGCTCGGGCCAGGAACAGGACATAGTGGGAGAAGACATGCTCAGTGGGCAGTAGAGTTGCACACCGACCCCTTTGTCTCCACTCAGTGTGGTCATGGCCGACCCTGTCCCCATCCCTGATGCCCTGTCCAGGACCACGTCACTTGCTTCCTGTACCCTGGGCCAGGCCCAGGGCCAGTCACAGCCATGGGCTCTTTACTCAGCTTCACAGGGGCCTGGAGGGGTGGTGCGTTTGCCAAGATTCCACAGCGGGATGCAGCCTGTGTGTCTATTGTGGTGGGGAGGGCGCAGACATTGGTACCCTGGCTTGTCCCATTGGCCCAGCCGGCATTGTCTGCATGCATGGATGGGGCGTGAGGGGTAGAGGACCCAGGCGACCCGGCTTGCCAGGAGGCATGTGGGGTTCCAGGAGGGCAGGGCTCCGACTCTTGGCAGGCCCATTGTGTTGACCAGGGCTCTTTCAGAGGCTCACTTGGTTCAGGCCTGTACAGGTCTCACCCACTGGCTGTGAGCTGGGCGGAGCCTCCTATCTCTGGTCACCTCCCAGGCTGAGCACAGTGACCTTGCAAGCTGCCACCAGCCCACAGCAGGAGAGCCTCTGTGCCCTGCAAGATCCAGTGTGTGGGAGGCTTTGGGCCAGGGAAGCCCCCAGCAGTAGCCGTGATGGGATGAGCCTCTCTCAGGGCTTGACTTCAAGCCTCCTTCGCTCCTCCCGAGCCTGTGCGGGAGCTTTAGAGACCTGAGCCAGCAAGAGCACTCCAGACCAGGAGGACCACTGTGGCTCTGGGCCCAGGGAGGATGCTGCAGAGTGCTCCACAGTGCTCCTGCCCTGAGATCCTTACTCCCTGAGTGCTCCTACCCTGGAGTACTCCCTTAGTGCTCCTGTCCTGCCATGTGGTCCTTACTCTCTGGGTGCTCTTACCCTGAGGTGCTCCTGCCTGAGGTCCTTACTCCCTGAGTGCTCCTACCCTGGAGTACTCCCTTAGTGCTCCTGTCCTGCCATGAGGTCCTTACTCTCTGGGTGCTCTTACCCTGAGGTGTTCCTGCCTGAGGTCCTTACTCTTTGAATGCTTCTACCCGGGGTGCTCCCTGAGTGCTCCTTCCCTGAAGGTCCTTACTTCCTGAATGCTCCTATCCTGGGGTGCTCCTTGAGTGCTTCTATCCCAAGATCCTTACTCCCTGAGTGCTCCTGCCCAGAGGTCCTTACTCCCTGAGTATTCTGCCCCAAGGTCCTTACTCGCAGTGCTCCTGCTGGAGGTACTTATTCCCTGAGTACTCCTGCCCTGATGGGCTCCCCGAGTGCTCTTGACCTTCGGCCGCAGCTCTCGTGTTCCCCCAGACTGGGCCTGCAAGAAGGTGCTGTGCACCCTGATGCAGGCTCAGAACCCACAGCGGCACTGCCACCAAGGGCCCAGGGGGCTCTGTCCCGGCTGTCGCACTGCAGGGATGGCCCCAGCCACAGGTGTCCCTGGGAACTTAGCACCTGGCCCCCCCCCCCCGGGAGGGGGGGGGGCCCTTGGTCAGCAGGTGGCCCGTTCCATCCTCCCGTTGGGCCATTTGCTGGGCCTCTCTAGAGAGCTGCTCCTGTCCCCAGGGGTGGGAATCAGGACCCACGGGTGCCCCAAGTGAAAGAGGACTTGGGTAGGCTGGAAACAGGGGGCCTCCCAGGGGCTGTGGTGGCTTCTCCTGTGCAGGGTCCCAGCTCAGCCCCCCTACCCCCGCCTTCCCTCTCACCCTCTGACCATGCCTGGGCCCCTCCACTGCTTTCCTTCTGCAACCTTTTCTTGGGAACCCTCCAGCTCCTCCTGAGCTTAGCCCCATAGCCCAAAGGTTCCCAGATAAATGTGACCCATCACCTTTCATCAGAATAAAGAACTCATACCCCCCAGACATCTACCTTCTTTGCGCATTGAGCAGAGAGCACTCCCAATTGTGTCTGAAGCTCTTGCCATCCCCCTTCCCAGCAGTGTTGCCCCCTTTAGGAAGGCAGGGGTCACGCAGAGGGAGAGGGAGAGGCAGGGTCCTGGGCAGGCACGGACCCTGCAGAGCAGCAGGGTGGGCATCGAGTGCTGGAAACCGGGAGCCAGTTTGTGTGGGGGTGCAGTGGCTGTCTGGCCCCTGTGGGCCCTGGAGCAGGGCACAGTGGACTCACTATCCCTGGACAGAGGCGAGAGTGGAGGGAACTAAGCTCACTCCAAAGCTTGGGTAGACTGGAGGGGCCAGGCTGCCCACCCGCCACTTCTCAGGGCCTCCGAAGGCTGTAGGCACTTGGGGCTTCTGCACCCCGAATCCTTCTGACCTCTAAGGGCCTTACAGGTGAGGAAACAGACTTCGCTGTGCACATCAGAGCCAGGATCCAGGCATTCTGGGTGCGGTCCAGGCAGTGGAAAGGGCAACCCACAGAAGTGCTCCAGAGAGGAGGAGAAAGGATCCAAGGGGCCCAGCAGCCACAGGAGGGTGGATAAGGCTCGGGGGTGGGGGGCTGCGAGGACCACCCAAGGGCTCAGCTCCTATGGCCCCTCAGCTGATTCTTAGAAGAAATTGCCTGCAATTCATTGTGGCTTTTCTTATGCTTCAGTGGCCCTGGGGATTCCCCCATAGCTGCTGATGCCCCCAGCTAGTGAGAAAAGGGCCAGGTTCTGTTCACAACACTCACACTCACACACACACTCACGTGCACACTCACACACGCATCCTTCCCTTCTCCCTCCTCCTCACTAATGTTCACGCGTCAGCAGCAAGACCATCTGGTTTTTGTTGCTCTTTTGGCTTGGAGACCACACCCAAGGGTTCTGGGGGCTGCTCCTGGCTCTGTACTCGGTGGGGGGGGAATCATGCCAGGTAGTGCTGGGGTTGGCGGAGGAATCGTCCAGTGCAGGAGTTGGACCCAGGTCTCCTGCAGGACGCCCTCGGGCATCAGCCCTTTGCACCGTCTCCCGACCTCAACAGCACCATCTTTTGTCTGGGAGGTTAGTGGAAACCCAGTTCTTCACAGTGGGAGTCAGGGCCGAGAAGAAGGGAAAAGTTTGAATTGAGGAAACCAGCGCTCCTTGGCAGTGGTGGGGATTGCTGGAACAGCACTATTTTTAGCATTGTTGAGATGATCTATGGGCCGGTTGCAAAAGCAGAGTAAACAAAAGAATCACTTCAAGTTCTCCAGGGAAAAGGGGGCCCTGTTTTTTAAGAGTCTTAAAAGGGTTAGAAACTTGTGGCTTCTGCCCATGAGCTCCGTCCTCCGCTGCCTGGGGCTCTGCAGCCCTGTGGACCTTCCCAGTTTCTGGCCTGCTGTGCCTGGAGCAGGTGTCAGGGGGCTTCCTGGCCACAGCCCCGCCTCTGCGTGGGGACTGTTGAACCTGTGAGGTGGCCAGTGAGGTGCTGCCTGAGAAAGCTCAGTGCATTCCGGGAGCCCAGAGGGGGCGGGGTGCTGCAGGGATGAGCCCGCAGGGTGCCCGGGCAAGGCCCTGACAGCAGTCAGAAAGCCGGCCCCAGGCTAGCTGCTCTCACTCACAGCTAGAATTTTAAAGAGCAAAAGGGTACGTGACCGTGGGTCAGCCTCTGCTTGCTGTCTGCTGGCCAGCTGCGTTGTTTCTTATCTGCAGGTGGGCTGGGGTGAGGAGGATGCTCTCGGGTCCTTTAGCATCCCTGGGCCCCCTTCCCCACGAAGGAGGGAATGCACAGTGAGACCTGCCCAGTGGGTCCCAAAGCTTCAGAAACAGGAGCCCAGGGCTGCCGTGTTTGTGCACACTTCAGAACTGACCTCAGCCCAGAGCCCCCCCCCCACCCCCCACCCCCCCCCCCAGGGGGCCGATGTTTAACATTCCTGAAGAGACAGCGTGGACATGTTTTCCTACTGCAAGTTGTTTTTCAGAGGCTCCTGGAATCGGAGTCTTGCTGAGGCCCGCATTGAAGTCTCCTTGCTGAGTAGAACCCGCTGGCCAGAGGCTAGGGGCCTTTAGCAGGACTGGGCAGGTGCCCACTTAGAGCTGATCCAAGTCAAACTCGGGGGTCCTGTGCTGTGGCGGGGGTGCGGTGGGGATGTGTCCTAGGGAGGGAAAAGGGCTTGGCAGCTCTGCCCGCCCCACCCAGCCCCGGACTTGGGGCTCGCTGTTGGCTCAGGCCCTCGCTGTGTCCCTTGTCCGACGGCAGCAGGGGTGGGGTGTTGTGGCCCCTAAGTGGATGTGGGAGTGAGGGTCTGGGAGATAGCTCCGTGTGTGGCCCTGAGCACTGCTGGGAGTCACCAGAAGCAGCTCAGTGGCAATACGTGGCTGCTGCCTCCCTTGGCCTCAGAGGATCTCAGGGTGGCTGGCACCACCCAGATGCTTCCCGTTGGCTCCTCTTCAGAGAGAAGCCAGGGCAGCCACTTGGCCTGTGAGACGCAGGTCTGGGGTCTGCACCTGGGAGCCTGGTCCTGAGGAGCAGGGCAGAGAGGGCCCTGGAGTGTGGCTGCCCCTGTCCCACATGCCCTGGGGCAGAAGCGCGGGTCATCACCCCCTGTGGGCCCGAGGGTGAACAAGCCCCAGACCACCAAGTCAGGGTGGGGGGTTGAGTCAGGGTCCAGTGCTCAGATGGGGCTCAGAAACCTCATGGGCAGCCTCTGTGCAGCACAGTGGCTACAGGGCCCACCCATCTGAATGGCAGAGGCGAGTGTTCAGCACCCCACGGGTGCTCCCACGGATGCTCAGAGTAGCTGGGATGAAAATGAGCGGCCATGTACCCTGCTGCGTCTCAGGAGGGAGGGATGTTCGAGGGTCTCCCTTCCCTGGACACCTGCCCCCCACCCCCCCCAAGGGTTCCTGGGTGTCTCTTGTGCATCGGTGCCCTCAGGAGTTTAAAGAGGGAGAGGGGGCCCAGAGCGACAGCACAGCAGGTAGAGCGCTTTGCCTTGAATGCAGCTCCCTAGGTTCAATCCCGGCATTCCCTATGTTTCACCAAGCACCGCCAGGAGTAATTCCTGAGTGCAGAGCCAGGAGTAACCCCGATCATTGCCGGTGTGAGCCAAAAATAAAAAGAGGGGAGAGGGTCTGTGCCCTCCCACCCTCCACAGCGCCCCTAAGCTCGAGTAGAAGCCCTGAGAGTGGCTTGCTGAGGCCGTGGGCAGGATCACGGAAACCCAGTGAGGGGCCGGGCTGCACCTCTGGCGCACGGACGGAAGGTGACCCCACCTGCAGGCTCCCCGTGGGCACCTGAGGCTGCGGGGACTCAGAGGCAGCCTCCACCCACGAGCCTTAGCCTGCGCTCCTGCTTGCCTGCTGCCCGCTTCCTGGCCCCCTCCTGACCTCAGTTTCCCCCTCTGCAGAGGCTGCGGGGGTGAGGTCAGTGATTTTCCAGCTTTTTTCCAAAAGAGCCCTTTCATAGCCTCAGCAGGAAAACATGAAAGGCGGGTCCTCCTGTGGACAGGAAGGGCTGGACCCCACCTGCTCGGCTGGGAGGGTCTGGGCTTTTGAGAGCTCTGGGGCTCCTGACCCCCCCCATACACACACACATACACAGTGTCTGGGTGTCCCTTTTCTCTGTCCCCCTCTCTTTCTCCCCTTCCCTCTCTCCCCTCCTGCTCCCATTCCCCCACCTTTCACTTTTGGAAAGTTGGACCAGGAAGCCTGCGAGAGCTGCATTGAGTTTAAAATCCAAACCAGAGCTGCAGGCTCCTCTGTCCGCCTGGTCTCCACAGAGACAGGTGTGGCTGCCCAGGGCCCCCTGACCAGGCCCCCTGCCCCGCCCACGTGGTTCCAGGCAATCTGTCAGGATCCTTGAGACCGAAGGGCTGAGCGGCCTGTTCGCAGGAGAGTAGGCAGGAGCATGGCTGTGGGCCTGGCTGAAGGCACAGGGACAGGCCTCGCTTGGGGTGGGGGAAGGAGGTGAGACAGCGGGAGCCTGTTGGAAGGCCCCTTCAAGCTGGTGCAGGGGTTTGGCTGACGAAAGACCCAGGTTTTGAGGCTGGGAATGAGGCTTGTCCGTAAGCCTGTGCTTGCACGCTGCACGTTGGAGACGGGCTGGATTCCAGCACAGTCTAAACCCAGAAACTGGAATCCTGGCCTGCAAATGTGTGCAGGGCCTGAGACTGGGGTGTGGCAGAGCAGGTGGTACTCCCGCCTCCCTCACACCAACCCGTCTCTCGAGGCAGTGGGGACTAGCAGCTGCCCAGGCCGTGCGTGCACACACATACATGTGCACACTCATATATGCACACACATGCATGCATGGCCATACATGCACATATGTGCTTGCTGTCTCACTTATGCATGCGTGTAATGCGCGCACATGTGGACATGCCACGAGTAGGAGCCATGGGCTGCCCTAACCTTGCTCAGGCCTCACTGAGGAATATCCAGCAAAAATTACCCGTCCGGCTTATGTGCTCAGCAGCCCTGGGCTCTTGTTCAGAGAGGGACCTGCCCAGCCGAGCTGAGCCTCCATGGGGAAGAAGCCAGCCTGCTCTGAGCGTGCGGGCGCCCCTGTGCCTTGGTGCTGGGTGGCCATTCTTGAATACTGCATGGAGGGAAAACCCCTGCCCGAGATCGCTGACCTCTGCTTCACTGCTCTGAGGGGCTGGCTGGGCGCACCCACCCCCCAGGCTGAGCCACTGGCACCTCCAGTGCACCCTTGTGTGAGCATCAGGGTTTGGGGGACCAGGAGAGGAAACCTAGCCCTCGGCAGCTGCATGTTCTGGAGCGCTGGGTTACCAGGTCAGCTAGGAAGACCCTGTAGGCTCGGGGAGAAGGCACCTCCAGGGGCGGCTTAGCCAGGCCACAGGCCCCCGGGCTGAGACAGCAGAACTCTGGGCTGCAGGGGGACATTCAAGTCATGGGGAGCTCTCTGGAGCATGGAAGGGGCGCCATTATGGGAGGGGGAGAGCCGTTTACCCATAGTGTAGACAGCCACGGGCCAGCGCGACTTGTGGAGTGGGACCCTTGGCAGGGGTACTGCAGGTGGGGGCCACTGGGAATGGGACCAAGCCCCTCCTCACAGGGAAAGAAACCCATCCTGCTCACCCATCCTGCACTGACCCAGCCATGGACAGTGCTCCAGAGAGCACTGAGGTCACGGGACAGTCTTGCCTTTGGTCCCAGTTTGTCCTTGCAATCAGGGCCCCGGCAGATGTGGGTTGGAGCCCTTCTCTGGACAGGCCCGGGCACATTTGCCCCCCCTTTCTGGTTGATGCTGTGAGGAACCTGGAGGCAGGAGAGGGCAGGGGCGGAGTGTGCTGGAGACCCGGAGGGTTCCCCTGAGCCACATGCTAGGCCCAGGCCCCACACGGGAGCCCATGGCCCCTCAAGGCCTGCACCCATGGGCCCTGCCCCCTGCCCACGCCTAGAGCAGCCTGTGCCCACCGCAGCCCCCTCCAGTTCCCCCTGGAGGCAGTGGGGGAAGCCGTCCTAGTTTTCTTGCAGCCCTGTGTGTTAGATGGGACTTTTCTAGGATGTGGGCTCCCCGCCTGAGATGAAACGGAAGAGCTCAGCAGCCCTCCAGAGAATGGGCTGTTGAAACCTGGGCAGTGGCTCGCGTTTCCTGCCCTGTGTGGGGGGGCAGGCCTGCTTCTGAGGGGCCTCTCCCTGCGCCCTGTGTGGGGGCAGGCCTGCTCTGAGGGGGCCTCTCCTGCGCCCTGTGGGGGGGCAGGCCTGCTTCTGAGGGGGCCTCTCCTGGGCCGTGTGTGGGGGGGCAGGCCTGCTTCTGAGGGGCCTCCTCCTGGGCCCTGTGGGGGGCAGGCCTGCTTCTGAGGGGCCTCTCCTGGGTCCTGTGGGGGGGGGCAGGCCTGCTTCTGAGGGGCCTCTCCTGGGTCCTGTGGGGGGCAGGCCTGCTTCTGAGGGGCCTCTCCTGGGCCGTGTGGGGGTGCAGGCCTGCTTTTGAGGGGCCTCTCCTGGGCCCTGTGGGGGGGCAGGCCTGCTTCTGAGGGGCCTCTCCTGGGCCCTGTGTGGGGGGCAGGCCTGCTTCTGAGGGTCCTCTCCTGCGCCCTGTGTGGGGGGGCAGGCCTGCTTCTGAGGGGCCTCTCCCTGCTCCCTGTGGGGGGGCAGGCCTGCTTCTGAGGGCCCTCTCCTGGGCCCTGTGTGGGGGGCAGGCCTGCTTCTGAGGGGGCCTCTCCTGCGCCCTGTGTGGGGGCAGGCCTGCTTCTGAGGGGGCCTCTCCTGGGCCCTGTGTGGGGGGCAGGCCTGCTTCTGAGGGGACTCTCCTGGGCCCTGTGTGGGGGCAGGCCTGCTTCTGAGGGGCCTCTCCTGCACCCTGTGGGGGGGCAGGCCTGCTTCTGAGGGGCTTTCCTGGGCCCTGTCAGGTCAGGCCCGCTGCTGCTGGCCTCCCATCTCTGCCCGGCTTGACCCTCCGTGCCTGTCCCGCTTCCAGGGCCCACAACAGCCGTGGCACACACAGAGCACTCCTACTGTGGTCCCCACTTCTCCTCCTCCTGCTCAACCCCAGCGCAGGCCGGAAGCAAGCGCAGGCTGAGCCGTGCCATCCCACAAGAGCCCCATGCCCAGGACCACGATGCCACCCTGGGTGTCCCTCAGGGTGACCACGTTCCCTGAGGAGCACCAGGGCGGCAGGGGGCACCTACAAGCTGTACACACGTGGGAGCCCAGTAGACCCAGGACTGTCCAGGGCACTGAGGAAGGTCACCTCAGTATCCCGTCGTGGGGCCATCAGGCGAGATGGGGTCAGCGAGGCCCCGATAGGTCATGGTCAAACGCAGGCCAGGCTCTGCAGCTGGGAGCCAAGTTGGGGGCTGCCGAGCCCCTTGGCCGGCGAGGAAGGGAAAAACACACAGGCTGGCAGTGCGTTGTGAGCCTGGGGCAGCCTTTGGCTGGCACGCTCCCAGCAGAGGTGGCCGAGCCCACGTCACAGAGCCCGGTCCCACGGCAGGGAGACAGGCCAGCAGCCAAGCCATGTTCCACCCTGCCGGCAGCTCCGAGCTCTAGCCGTGGGCTCCAGCTGTGAACCCGAGAAGAAGCATCCTGGCTCCAGGAAGCAGCGGGTGAGGGGCTGGCGGGCGGGTGGAGAGGAAGCAGGGACCGGCCTAGCCCTTTGGTTGACTTCAGTCTTGAGAAGGGATAGCCACGTAATGCCCTCTGCCAGCTGTGTGCCTGTGCCACCAGCAGCAGGCAGAGGGGCCACCACTGCCGGTACGGGCCGTGTAGGGTGTATTTCTAAGGAGGGCGGTGTCCTCTTGGGGAAAATGTTCCGCCAGGACTGTCAGAATGTGGCAAGAGAGGTGTGTGAGCTTGTCCTGTGCCCCAACCCCTGGCCAGGGCACTGGGGACAGGCCCCCACTCACCCTTTGGTTCCAGGCATGCCTCACTGCACTCACAAACCATCCGTCCACCCTCTCTGCACTCCTCAGAGCCACCAGGGCCTGGAGACACTCTGGGCTTGCTCCGCTGACCTCCCGCTTCTCTCTCCCCTTCTATCCCTGCGAGGTCAGTCCTGTCCACTGGACAGGGCTCATCATCCCTCTCCATCCTCTGGCTCTTCCAGGCTTGGTTGGGCGGCCAACCGTCCCTGGATGTGCACAGTTTGGGGAGAACAGGCCCCAGACCCCAGCAGCAGACCTGGCTGCACCACCCAGGGCCCACAGTGGGCGGGGCTGCAGGAGCACTGGCTCTCTGGCTCTCCAGCAGGAAATGGGGACACCCTGTGGCTGTGGGGGTCCCCACTGTGTGGGTAGCAGCTGGGGTGAAGGGGGTCGGGATTGCCCAGGAAAGGCCCTTCTCTGGGATGGGATGTGTGAGGAGAGAAGTATAGGTGGTGGGTGCGGGGTGGTGGTGGGCATGGGGGGTCTGCGGCCTCACCAGTGCCCTGTGCACCCCCTCCCAGAAGAGCCCACCAGCTAGTCCCTGGCAGGGGCTTGGGTGAGAGGCGACTCCAGGGCGCCCTCCTGTCGTCCTTGCCACCACCGTCCCTTGTCCTGGTGCTGGAAGCAGGGTCCCCCTGAGAGAGGCCTGCGTGCTAGCTGGCCCCCAGAATACCTGCTCCATGGTTAGGGTACTTTGGGAGTCTGCTGAGAGGCTTCAGTTCAGACCGTTGCAGAGGCACTGGCACCCCGATGCTGTTGGCTCATCCTGCTCTGGGATGGGGATCCTGACTGTAGGCCGGGACCAGCATGCCCCTAAGGTCAGTCTTTCGAGGGCACATCTGAGCTGGGGGTGGGGTCCGGGTTCTCACTGTGACTGACAGAGCCAAGGGCAAGGGGCTGGAGCGTTTCCCCAGCTCACGAGGAACACTGGAGATCCCTCCCCAGTCCCTGGATCTGTGTGGACCTCCCTGGCCTGGCTTCTGGGGTCCTGACCCCACAGAGCTGCCCCCAGCCTCTGAGGCCTTGGGGTGGGCTTGGGAAAGGAGAGTGGGGGGCACAAATCTCTGGTTTGCTTGGGATTCTGTTGTGGGCCAGCCCAGCAGAACCCACCGATAAACTTTCTCAAAGCCCCGGGGGAGGGCTGAAGCGATAATACAGTGGGGAAGGTCAAGCCAGGTTCAGTCCTTGGCACCACGTATGGTCACCCAAGCACTGTCAGGAGTGATACCTGAGCACTGCTGGGGCTGGGGGCCGGAGAGCTAGCACAGCGGGTAGGGCGTTTGTCTTGCACGCAGCCGACCGGGTTCGATCCCCAGCATCCCATATTATGGTCCCCAAACACCACCAGGAGTAACCCCTGAGCATCGTCGGGTGTGACCCAAAAAGGAAAAAAAAATCCTCAGGGCCCAGGTTCGTGGAGCAGGTGTCATGCCTCCGTTTTGGGCCTAGCGCTGTGGCCTGTCAGCGAAGGCCTTGCCCCCTGAGGGGAGAGGTGCCCGTGGCAGCTCCCCCCCAAAGCATCCACCTGGATGCAGGGCTGCTTTGCGCAGAGCTGCCTCTTCCTGACCCAGGTGCGGGCGTGTGGCCACAGCCTGCTCTGTGACCCAGTGTTACAGGAAGTGGACAGGCTGCGGTGAGGTCAGGGGCCTGCATAGTGCTAGAGCTGCGCCCGCTGGTGCAGAGATCCAGCCCTGGTTCTCCAGGGGTGTCCAGAGGGGGCAGGCTGTGACATCACCTGGCTGTAGGGGCACACTGGACCTGACGTCTCTCAAAGGTAGTGGCGGTGGGGGGACTGGCAAGGTGGCAAACCCTAGTGGGCAGGAACCAGCCTGGCTGTGTAACAGGTGGACACTAGCCATTTCAGACAGGTGTCCCCGGACCAGTGTCACCTGGGTAGGTGGCCTAGGGGGTAGGCACTGACCAGGCACTGTTCACCTTCTCAGCTGGGGGTCGTCTGGGGGTGGTAGTTCCACCGAATTGGGCTGCTGTGGGGTCCGTTGCCCTCCTCTCTGTAAAGCGGTTTGAGGCTGAATGACTGGGTGATCCAGTGGCCCAGGGGACCCTGCTCTACCTGGCTCCTGCTGGCCTCACTGCTACCGCCCTTTGCCTCGGCCCAGCTGGAGTGTCTGGCCCTTGGGGAAAGGGGCGGGGGCATCTTCCTTCTTCCCACCCAGGCTGACCTGGGAGACTCCCTCCAGCTGCCACTGCCCGCCAGGGCCAACAGCGGTGACCGTGACCGTGATGGTGTTGGTGACAGCGCGGCTCCCCCGCACTCTGCCCTCCAGGGGCCCTTGTGGCACAGCTCCATGGGGCGCAGTCACGCAGCACCCGTGTGCAGGATGAAGATGGGGCGATGCGTCTTCGCCACTGCCAGCGCCTGCACCTTGCTGGCTCCGGGGCCGCCTGGGCTCAGAGCCCTCCCCACCCCTTCCCAAGGGCCGCGCCCACCCACTCTCCATGCCCTGCTGCCGCGCAGGTCACCGGGCCCCATGGAGCCCAAGCGAGCCTTGGCCCCGCCGCTTGTGCCGCTGGGCCCGCATCCAGGCCGTGCGAGCGAGCGTCTGTCTGCGCCCCGTCCGGCGCTGCCCGCCCCGCCCCGGCCCGCCACGAGCGAGCGAACTAGAGTCTCCGCGGCCAGGGCCCGCCGCCCGCCCCAGCCCGCCGCACAGATGCCACGGCGGAGCCGGCGGGTAGGAACTTGCCGGGCCGGGGCGCGCGCGGGGGCCAGGGGCTGCGGCTCCTCTCGGCGCCCCTGCTCCGGACTTTCTGGGCTTTTTGCTCGGTTTCCCCGCTCGTCTCGCCGCGGTTCCCCCGGGGGGCGTTGCCCCCACCGCCCGCCCGAGGCCCCGTACACCTCCTCCCCTCCACCGCGCTGGGCGCAGCAGGAAACTCGCGGGCCCCGGCTTCCCGGCGCCGCTGCGGAGGAAGTCGGCCGGGCCCGGCGCCCCCATGCCCCGGCAGGTGGGCGTCCAGGCGGGCGGGGGCGCGCGCAGCCCGACCCAGCCGAGGCCGTGAGCGGGGGTGTGCGCTGTGCGGCGCGAAAACGAAAGCTGCTCCCCCGCGGCCGCCAGCGCGAGCAAGTTGGCGGCGCGACGGGAGCTGCGCGGGGCGCTCCCGGGGATGGTGAGCGGGCCGGCGGGGTGGGCAGCGGCCCCCCCGCTATAAATAACCGCGGCGCGGGGGCGGGCGGACGGGGCCGGCGCCTGCTTCCGCGCCCCGGCCTGCTCCGAGCCCCGGGCCGGGCGGGCACCGAGCTGGGCGCGCGGCGGAGCGCGAGGGAGCGGGGAGGGCCGCGGAGGGGGCGCGCCCGGCCAGGCCCGGCCCCGGTGGAGTTGCGCCCCCGCCCCGCGCACTTAGTTGTTTGTCGTTTCTGCTTTTTTTTTTCTCGGGAGGGGAGGGGGGGGGCCGCCGGCGGCTGCCAGGCGCGATGCCCTCCTGAGGCTGAAGGCTGGCCCCGGGCGGGCGCCCGCTGGAGGCAGATTGCAGGCTTCCCCGCTCCTGCCCGCGCCGGGGACGCTACCTGTGGCTGGCCCGGGAATCCCTCCTGGGCAGCGCAGCCGGGACCGCGCCGGGAAAGAGGACAAGGGCGCCCCTGGCGGCCACACCGGCCACCGAGGCGTTTGCCCTGGAAACTGCAGCACTTCCTGCCCCGAGGTGTTCTGTCGCGCAGGTCCCTGCGGCGCCCCCCAACCCTCCCAGTTCCCCATTCTTAGGTCTGGAATAGTGGCTGCTGGTGCTGTAGGGGTGGCAGGACCCTGAGCTCTAGGGGTTGACCTGATACCCAGACCTGCGCCAGCGCCTCCGTCCGGGCTTCTGGGGCTTGGCGCTGTCTGGGCCAAGGGTGAAGAGGTGGGCACCGGGTTCTGCCTTCCCCAGCCGGCTGTGTGTGGCGCCCGCCTCACTGGAGAGCAGGGGGAGACGCCAGGCAGCAGGGCTGCACGTGCCGCCCCTCCCTGCGAGTGAGTGATGTGGTGGAGAGGCAGGGCACGAACCCTATGTGGGGTCGGGGCCACCAAACGCTCCCCGTTGCTGCCCCCTCGCACGGTCTTGCTGTTGGGGAACTTTGTCTGGGTTTGTCCGGTGGCCTGTGTCTCTGAGACTGCCCGTTACTGCTGCCCCTCCCACCCGCGTCTCCCTGGCCCAGCTGCCCCAGAACAGTCCCGAGGGACTTTGGGGGCTTCTCTCTGGGGCAGTGGGCCCTCTCTAGCCCCAGGAGGCGGCTGGCCTCAGCTCCCAGCACTTCAGCGCCCGCCCCCTGCTCTGGGGTGGGGTGCCACAAGCTCCCGCCCTCGCCTGCTGGAGTGCTGAGTCACCACTGCCCGTGCCAGGGAGGGGCTGCAGGAATCCTGTGGGGGCCGGGGGCCGTGCAGACTCTCCCGGTGCTCACGGTGACTGCGCGCTCTGACCGGGCTATCCCTGCTGAGCTGCAGTGGGCCTGGCTGGGTTGGGGGTTCCCTGACCCCGAATCCGCCTCTGGAGCGCCCAGCTGTGCCCGCCCACCTTGTCTCACGAGGGGAGCCCTTCCCCTCGGAGCCCTGGCGGTCACGGCGCTGACACAGCAGCCCACCTAGCAGATGCCCACCTAGCAGGCGGCCGAATGAGTCAGGGGAGCCTGCGGGGTGCACTGTGACCTTCCGGTGACAGCGAGGTTTGGCCCAGTTGGGAAAGCTCCCTGGCCATCTGAAGCACTTATCCCCCACCTGGGGCAGCCGCTGTGTGTTTGTCCTTCTGGCAGGAACCCTCCTGGAGAGACAAGGGTTCTCCCACGTCCATGGGATCCCCAGCCCTGGGGAGCTGCGCCAGCGTGAGGGGCCTAGGTGGGCTAACCTCAGTATCCCCTCTGCTGTGTCTCGCGTCTTGCTCACCAGCCTGGCGTCTCCAGGCCGCTGTTTTCCCTTGGGAACTGATGGTTGTGCCCTTACAGGGCAGCCAGCTCAGAAGCCCGGAGTGAAAGGTGGGGCTGGGGAGCCCCAGCGTGGAGAGGGCCCAGCAGAGAGGCTGGACTGACCCCACCCGGTGGACGGGAAGGGGCTGGGCCCCATGCGCCTTGGCTATGTGGAGGGACACTGCCTGACAGGGCCAGCTGCAAAGGTGTGGAACCAGGGAAAGGGACCCCTGCCCTCCTGGAAGAAGCCCCCCAACCGCAGTGAGGGGAGACAGCGTGAGCTCTAGGGCAGCCCTCTCTGCTGTCACAGTGCAAAGACTCCCGGTCCTGGTCTCAGCGCCCGCTCCCCCTCTGAGCCCCGTGTGAGAGGGCCCAGTGGCGCCCGTCCACTGACCCAGCATTCTGCTCCCCTGCAAAGTCCCGGGGGCCCTCCTGGCCCCTAGCCAGCGACTGACTCCCCACTCAGGACTCTGGGCTCCAGGCACAGTGGGTGGGGTGGCCAAGGCTGGAGCTTGGACCGAGGATCGGGAGGGCTGAGTAGCTGGTATCGAGCGCTCCGCCTCCCGTCTGGGCTACATGAATTATTCAGGTGACTCTCGTCCCTCCCGACCTCGTCTGCCGGCCCAAAGCCCAAAGCCCAGCATCACTCCCTGGGCTGGGGGCATCGACTCAGCCGCTCCTCCGGATGAGGTGTTTGGCACCGGGAGTGCTGAGCTCCAGCCCAGTGTGCGTCTGAGTGCTCGGGGGCACCAGCCAGTCCAGAGCAGCGGTTAGTGGGCAGCCACTGTTGTTGTCCCCCTCCCCCCACCTGGTCACCGGTGCTGACTCCTGCCCTCCAAGGGTGCCCCATCCGGACTTCCTCTCAGGCACCCCACCCCCGCATCTGTTGTCACTGGGCAGCCATGACCTACCCTGAGGTGACCTGGGCCCTCTGCATCAGTGGAAGGGTTCCCTGCTATCATGGTAGGAGCCAGCATCTTCCCGTGAGGGGGCTGTCCCCACCCTGTGCTTGCTCCTCCCTGCTTCCTCTTGCGGGGGCTTGGCTGGCGCATCGCTGGTGTGACTGCTGGTGCTGCCGTAGACTTAGGAGGGCAGCCCAGCCGGCTCTAGCAGGAGAAGGAAGAGTCTCGGGCTGGCTCCACACACCCCGAGGGGGCTGCCTGGTGGTTCTGCCCCTGGAGGACGCTGGTTCCTTCTGATTCCCTTCCCCCAGGTTTGCCTCCAGATTTGCCGGCGCCCCTTTCTTCCTGGAGTGGGTGCTGCTAGGTGGAGCTTGCCGGGAAGGAAGCTGATCAGGAACCCGCCAGGCCTAAATTGTGTGATGCGCGTGGGACTGTCCTAGGGGTGGGGGCACAGGGAGGTGTCCTGGCCTGGCCCTCCCAGGAGTCTGCCCCTGCACAGCGGGACCCCTGAGCTGTCCGCAAGGGTCCCGGCCAGGAGCTGCAGGTGGCTGTGCTGGGAGGTGGTCGGCCTGCCCCCGGGCTTGCGCTGGGCTGCAGTGTGGCCGGGCCTGATGGTCACGGCTTCCACCTGTCGTGTGTGTGCAGGAAGGAGCCAGCAGTGTGGAGCAGACGCCCTGGGAGGAGCACTGGGGGAAGGGCTGGGCGGAGAGGGTGGAGGGGTGGGGGTGCGAGCAAAGCCGGTGGGTGATGCCCAGGCCTTGGGAAGAGCTGGCAGCAGACCCGCCCCGCGCCTCCTGCTTGCTCCCGAGGCGAGGCATTGCCTGACTGCACCCCTCGTGAACAGATGGCACCCGCCTCCCGCTCTGGTGTCCGGGACACCAGGCCAGGGGTGAGGGGGAGGTAGGGAGATGGCATGTAGAGGTGGTGTCCAGCTCATTGGTGCCTTCTGGCAATCCCATGCCCTTGCAGAAAAATCAAACCAAAATGGGGACATGCCTCATGTGTCTGATTCAGAAGTTGGAGCAAGGGCTGGGCTCTGCCCGGCCCCCCTGCCTGCCAAGGCTGTGGTGCCTGCAACAGACGGCAGATGTGTGTTCTCTCTGCCACCACCTCCTCGGCCCCTTTTTTCAAGGCATAGAGGAGCGGCGGTCTTGCCAGCCCCCAGAGGAAGCTGCCCACTCCCTCCCTCAACTTTGCTGAAGCTGCCTTCACAAAAGCAGGCGCTCCCCGTCCAGTGCAGGCCAGTGCCTGGACCCACAGCTTTGACCCAAAGCATTTGTGTGTGAGCAGAATTGTTTCCAGTCTCCCTTGGAGATCTCCAGGGTGGGGGAACTGGGGGTGGGTGGGCAGCTTCCCTAAGCAGAAAGCCCTGCCCCTGCCTGGGCACCTCATCTGCTCTGCCAGGTTTGTGCCAGGCCTCTGGGGATCGCAAGCTGAAGCTGATCTGCTCTTGCCTGACGTGAACCCCCCCCAGAGTGCCGCCTTCCCCAGCCACACGAGAGGCTGCTAATGTCTGGTGTTCCTGCCGGAGCCGCGGAGTTGGAAGTGGCATCCCAACCAGACATGGAGAGTCCCAGCGCCTGGGCACAGGGAGGGAGGGGGCGGCCAGAGACGAGGGAGATACGGTCCAAGCACAGGTGGGTCAGGCCTAGCCCGAGTGGTGAGCACATCAGCAGGGGGGGGGGGGGCAGCCACATGTTCCTGACATGTGCTGACCCAGTCGGTCGGGGAGGTGAGAGGCCAGATGATGTCCGAGCAGGACTCAGGGACAGGGACCCCACAAACCCTGGACTTGAGCATAGTGTAAAAGGCCCTTTCCTAGCCCAAGAAGGGCTGTCCCAGAACAGAGATGTGCCCTAGCTTTGGGGGCTGGGGGGTGGGTTTGTTTCCAGGCAGCCCAAAAGCTTTGGAGTCTGGCAAGGTGTTGGCCTGATTTCTGACTCCGCCCCGCCCTCCTACAGTCAGGCTGGCCTTGGCCACACCCCTGCTAACCGGGCAGGAGTCCTCTTGGCCTGGGCTCGTGCCCTGCACAGGGACAGTCTGCAAAGATCAGACCCCTCCACCAGCTGCAGTTCTTTATTCTCCCTCCCTGCCTGCGCTTTTTTGGGGCCCGGGGCTTCCCCCATCCTGAGAGCCTCCTGAGGCGGTGGGGGGGGTACGGCGCAGGAATGAGGTCCAGGAGCAGTGGGAGTGTGGCAAGTGCCGCCCACTGGCACCTGCAGTGTCGGAAAAGCCGGTGGGCCGGTCAGTTTGGAGGAGAGCTGGTGGGCAGGTTTGCAGGTGGGGAGGTCTCCCCTTGGGCTCGTTGGCCTCGGTCCTGCCCAGCTGCAGCACTGTGGGGGGTGGGCAGCCGCCTCACCCGGTGACCCCCATGGTGACTGTAGGACTGGGTTCACCCTACCCCGGCACATGCAGTGTCACCCCTGGGGCAGGCAGGTGCCAGCCCGTCCCCCGCTCAGGCCATCCTGGGGCGTCTGGAGCCCCTGCTGGTGTCTGCGTCTCAGCCCGCATCACCCCATTGCAGAGGAGACAGTAGGGCAGCAGCTGCTCTGTCTGGCCAAGGATGGACAAAATTGTGGGTGACTGTTGGCCACCACAAGTCTGCCGTCCTGTCTGTGTTCCGTGGGAGCCTGGTGAGCAGGCGTGGAGCCACGGACCCCGAAACACGCAGGTGCCACAGACCATCCCCAAGCACCCTCTGGTCCTCTTGGCAGCTCTGTGCCGAGGAAGAGTTGTTGCTCCATTCTGGGCAAGACCTTCTCTAGGGCCGGGGACAGTCAGTGGGCTCAGCACGTACTTGACATGGGGAGTCCGGGGCAGGGAGATAGGACTGCACTCCCCTGTTTCGGTGGGTGTGGAAAGAATTACAGGGCTGGAGCCATAGCACAGCAGGTAGGGCGTCTGCCTTGCATGTGGCCCACCGGGTTTGATCTCCAGCATCCCATATGGTCCCCGAGCACTGCCAGGATTTCCCCCACCCCCCAAAAAAAAACTCTAGCATGTTGGCTACTGGTACCGGCCAGGAGCCACGGTCCTCTGACCCCAGTAGCCTCCGGGCAGCTCCTAAGGCTGGGGCAGGGCAGCCGTGGCCCACGGGAGGTGGCACTGCCCAGTCGTTCTTAGTCCTCTTCCTTCCCACGTTGACCGGATGCTGATAGGAGGCAGAATCCATACTGTGTGCAGGGACACCACGGGACCCAGACCCTGGAGATGGGGTGGGCCGTGGGAGTAGGGAGGGGGTCCCTGAGCCAGCTGGGGTTGCAAGAGTAGGGTGTGGGGCAGCCTGGCCTCTGCGGAGCTGCGGGTCATTTTGCAGAGTGCTTCAGGCTCGACCATGCAGAACAGGGCCCCGGGGGCCCCCCCTAAATCACAGGAACTCCGGGGAGCTTATTAGTGCCCCCGTCCTTCCATTCCCGGGACCACTCTCAGTGGTCCCAGGGACTATGAAGTACGAGGTATCAAACCCGGCTCTCCATATGCAGAGCCCCAGCCTGGGGGCCTCCCCTGTCCCTGCCACCCTGGCACCTGTTTACAGCGGGTCGACCGTGTCCCAGCCGCACCCACACGGTGCCGAGGCTTGCAGCTCCGGCTGCTCCCCGTTGCCAGGGCACCTCCAGCGGGCGTGTGGTGTGGGGGCAAGGAGACGGGGTGCCTGCACAGCGAGAGCCTTGGGGGTGACCATCGTCCTGCCCGCTTTCCAGGGCATCTGGCGGATCCCTGTGGACCGAGATCGACCGGCCGGGCAGCTCGCCTGGCACATGAACCGCTCCATCGTGCTGCTGCTAAGGTGCTGGCCCAGCTCCGGGACCACAGCACCCTGCTGAAGGTGTCCTCCATGCTGCAGCGGACCCCGGACCAGGGCAAGTGAGTGCAGCCCCCGCAGGGCCCCCCCCCAGGATGACCCACATAGTGCTGTGGGCACGCCTGCCCTTCAGTGCCTGCTTCCCCACACCCCCCCCCGGCTCCTGGTGGTACCCTTAGGTTTCGGGAAAACATCCCAGTGATAGATAAGGCCCGTAATAACCATCCTGCAGGCGGCCTGTCCTTTCCAGAGAGAACAGACATGGCATGGACATCATAGCAGCTGCCGTTGGTGGCAGTTGGCGGGCCCGGTACATACAGGGGGTCTGCCCAGCTCCTCCGTAATCCTCATGCTGCTGGCTAGGAGCGCTCTTGCCTTCCGTGCCCTCATTACCCACGTGCCCACAGTGTGGCTGGAGCTGGAGCCCAGGGAGAGGGGAAGGCACCTTCCTTCGCCTCTCCTGAGCACCTCCTGGCCCCCTGCTGCTGGGGTGCATGGCTGGGCCTGAGGCCCCACACGGGCCTGGAGGGAGCAGGCTCTGAGTGTGGCTCTGGGTGAGGGCACCATGGGCTGTGCTGTGGTGTGACCGTGCCGTGCCCTCCACCAACAGGAAGTATTTGCGAGATGCTGACCGCCAGGTGCTGGCACAGCGGGCCTTCATCCTCACTGTGAAGGTGCTGGAGGACACGCTGAGCGAAGTTGTCCGAGGTAGGCAGCGCCCTGCAGCCCGGCCTGGGGTCCTCCCCGCACTGCCTCAGTGCGTGGCCCCAGACTTCCCTGAACGTCCCCTCCCAGCAGGCTCCCAGTCCCTGCAGCTCCTACTGCGGGGCTGGCTCAGCTGGCGGAGGGCACCACCTAACCTCACCTTCAGGGCTGCCGCTGTCCTTACCCGCTTCACAGAGGAACCCCTGCAGACCAGGAGTTAGACCTGGCAGTGGACAGCCCAGCTGGCCTGGCTAGGCCTTAATGGAAGGGCCCAGAGTGGCACCCCAAGTGCCTCCCCTGGCCTCTCCTGAAGGTCTTATGGCATCCTGGCCAGGCTGGTCCTGGAACCGTGCCATGCCTGGAGCATGCAGCACCTTCCTTGGGCGGAGTTCGGGCCGGCTTCAGCCAGCTGCAGATGGATGGGGCTGGTGCCTTGGGTGAGGAGCCTGGTGCCTGGAAGTCGCTGCCCACCTGAGCTTTGGCCTCCGCCCTCCTTTAGGGATCAGAGCGCCCAGGACCCAAGACCTGTGGCGGTCCTGGAGCCAGGATGACCACAGACGTCTCGCACAAGTCCAGTCCAGAGGAGGGCCAAGAGGGCCTCCCCATCCCAAGAAGCCCCCTCTGGCTGATGGCTTAGGGCCAGAACCCGGGGGCAAAGTTGGCTCCCTCAACCACCGGCCTGTGGCCACCGATACCGGGGACAGTACAGACCAGGGTGGGGAACGGAAGGACAAGGAGAGCCTCGGGCAGGGCCCACAGAGCCCATGGACACGGGCGAGGCCACGCGGCGCATGGACACCGAGCGGACACCGCTCCTGGCACCAGGCCGTACCCCACGGGACCGGGGCCCAGAGAACCGCCCACTGAGCTGTCCCTGGAGGAACTGAGCATCAGTGTCCGGCAGCAGCCCAGCGCCCTGGCCCCAGCCCAGCCCACCCCCGCCACCGCTGCCGCCAAGGGGAGGAGGCCCCCTCGATGAGGGCGCCCCCGCGCCCAGCCGCAAGAGGAAGCTCCTGGAGGACACAGAGTCCGGCAAGACGCTGCTGCTGGATGCCTACCGTGTGTGGCAGCAGGGACAGAAGGGTGCGGCCTGCGACCTGGGCCGCATCGAGAGGATCATGTCCGAGACCTACATGCTCATCAAGCAGGTGAGTGGGGGCTCCCTCAGGCCCCCTCAGTCCTCTGTCTCCTCAGACCCCTCAGTCTCCCTCAATCCCCTCTGACCCCCCAAGTCCTCTCAGTCCCCTCAGACCTCTTAGACTCCTCAGTCCCCTTAGTCTCTTCAGACCTGTGAGGCCCCAGAGTCCTACCAATCCCCTCAGACCCCCAGTCCTCTAAGTCCCCTCTGTCCCCCTACCCAGTCCTCTCAGTCCCTCCATCCCCTCAGACCCCCTCAGACCTCTCAGACCCCCCCTCAGGTCCCCTCAGTCTCCCTCAGACCCCTCAGACCTGTGAGGCCCCAGAGTCCTACCAGTCCCCTCAGACCCCCCAGTCCTCTAAGTCCCCTCTGTCCCCTACCCAGTCCTCTCAGTCCCTCCATCCCCTCAGACCCCCCTCAGACCTCTCAGACCCCCTCAGGTCCTCTCAGAGTCCTATCAGTCCCCTCAGACCCCCAGTCCTCTAAGTCCCCTCAGATCCCTCAATCTCCTCTTTCCCCCTACCCAGTCCTCTCAGTCCCTCCACCCCCTCAGGCCCCCTCAGGTCCCCTCAGTCTCCCCCATCCTGTGGGCCCAGGTCCTGCTCAGTGATGAGGCGGAGAACCAGTGGCCGGTGGCTCCTTGGACAGTGGCGGGAGATCTGATTCCTTGTGGACCTGGGGAGTCAGGGAAGAGAGAACCGGGTGAGGGATGCACGCGGCCAGAGGAGCAGCACTGGTCTTAGAGGAGGGCGGCCCTCCGGACTCAGGCTCATCAGGCCCGCAGGTGCTGCAGCCGTCAGGGGGGCGCGGTCCCCCCCCACGGTGACACGGCATGTTTGCATTTCCCTGGGCCTGCTGCGCAGAGGGAGCACGAGCTGTGGGCTGCGCTGTGGGCCGCCACTCGGACTCGGTACACCCAGGCCTGTCGTCCCGGGCAGCCTGCGTCCTGCCCACCTGGGGCCGGGCTCTGGCTCCCCACGCCCAGCCAGCCTCAACCCTGAGAGTGCCCTGAGCTGGGGGTATCCCCACCTGGGGCCCAGAGGAGGCTGCCGCAACCTGGTCTCCCTGATGCCTGCGCCTCTCCTGCAGGTGGACGAGGAGGCGGCCCTGGAACAGGCTGTGAAGTTCTGTCAGGTCCACCTCGGAGCTGCTGCACAGAGGCAGGTGAGCCTGACGGGCAGTGCCCACGGCCGAGGCACTGTGCATAGCTGGACCACCAGCTGAGGGGCCTGCATGTGAGTGGGGTCCTGGCGGGCCCAGGTCCCACCCACGGACTGGGTGCAAAGACTGGCATTTGCCCTTCGGGGTGTGACTCCTTGGCCCCCTGGGGAGTACCCAGCTCCCGCAACTGGCCTCACCCTCATTTGCTCTGGTGGGGCGCCGTGGGAGCATCGTATACCAGCAGCAAGCCCCTGGCAGAAGCTTGGGGTCCGCCATGTCCTGGTGTCTCAGTTGGGTGGGCCCCAGAACAGTTCCAAGGTGGGTTCTAAAGGTCCTTAAAGCAGGGGCAGGAGCGGTAGCACAGCGGGTAGGGTGTTTGCCTTGCACGCAGCTGAGCCGGGTTCCATCCCTGGCATCCCACATGGTCCCCCTGAGCACCGCCAGGAGTAATTCCTGAGTGCAGAGTCAGGAGCATTGCTGGGTGTGACCCAAAAAGTTAAAAAAAAAAAAAAAAAAAAAGCAAACAAACAAACAAATAAAGGTCCGTAAAGCAATAGGAGCACCAGGAAAGCCCTACAGTTTCTCCCCTGGCCTGAGGAGGCGGGAAGGGGTCCCCCAACCTGTGCAGCCAAGAGAGGGGCAGAGGTCACTTCTTGGATGAGGAGAGAGGGGCCCCAGATGGCCTGTTCGGGTTGCTGGACGTGACCTCCAGGAAGGCTGGTGGGACAGTTGGTCCCCAGGCATCTGGGTGCTGTTGGGGGCCATGTCCATTTTGTTGGGTTGGGGGCTCCCAGTCACCACAGCAGTCCTGCACACGCCAGGACAGGGTCCCAGACAGGGTCAGCGGCTCAGTGCTGTCCCTTGCATTGCAGCATAATCTGCAGGAGGGACACAGCACACATATGTGGCAGCA
Organism: Cryptotis parvus; assembly: GCA_021461705.1. Taxonomy (NCBI): domain Eukaryota; kingdom Metazoa; phylum Chordata; class Mammalia; order Eulipotyphla; family Soricidae; genus Cryptotis; species Cryptotis parvus. The sequence continues at coordinate 74,476 of JAJIBD010031803.1, forward strand.
CCCTCAGACAGGCCCAGGCTGACCCTCTGCCCCTGCCCACAACTGGCATTCTTGCAAGCCAGTCCTCTACACGGTGAGGGACGCGGACTGGCCTCTGGTGCAGGACCAGCCCACCACCAGGGCCCGAGATACCGCGCATATGAGGGGACCCGCACCCCAGGAGCTAATGGGCTTCACACCTTCCCTAGGACAGTGGGCACTGGCTCAGAGAGGCCTGGTGACTAAGGGACCTGTGTGGACAAGGATGCAAAAAGCCTCAGAGGCCAGGGGTGGAGGCAGTGGGCTGAAGTGGCCGGGCCAGCATCTCGAGCCCCCACAGACTGACTCTATCCTGGCACATCAGCTCCCTGGACCGTCCCACAAGGTGCCTGGCACCCTGGGTGGGGCCGACGCCCTGTCCCCCTCCCCTCAGAGCAGGGGGTGGGGAGGGGGTGAGGTTGGGTGAAGCGCCTGGGCCTCCAGGGAGGGCTCACCGTCCTGCATCGGTGCTGTGGGCCTGCGCAAGCCCCACTCCTTTCCTCACAGTCCGCAGGAGACATGCCCACCACCCCGAAGCACACCAAGGACAGCCGAGAGAACTTCTTCCCCTGCGGCGGCCACCCCCACGGCCCCGAGCCTGCCCCTTCGGACACCGTCCCACGGCCCAGTGACCCCCCATGCCAAATCCCGCCCTGCGCCAGCCTCTGCCACCACAGCCGTCATCCCCTGCCCCCCCATCCATGTCCACCTCGACGCCAGACCTGTCCAGGGACCCCGGTCCTGCCCGGCCACCCAGGTCTGAGGCCGCCCCTAACATGCCCTGTCAGGGCCCAGGTGAGTCCTCCCTCGCCCCTGGGGAGTGTCCCGAGGGTGCCTGATGGAACCAGTGCTGCTGACCAGGGTCAGCCACGTCTGGCCACCATGGTCTCCCTGTCTGAGGGGCAGGGCAGTGTGTCACAGTGACCTGCGCACGGGGTGACAGGTCATGGTGCTCAGCGGGGCCCACATCTGCGTCTGCACTGCCCCAGCACACGGGCCCCTCTTGTGCCTGTGAGCCACAGCGCTGACAGGGCACCTGATTCACTCGGGCGCGGGTGCCCCTGGGAAGGGCCATCCCGGCATTCGCCCCACATTCTTGGCAGGGACATGGAAAGCCTTAGGGGACCATATGGGATGCTGGGGATCGAACCTGGGCCTGCTGCGTGGATGGCAAATGCCCTACCCGCTGTTCTGTTGCTCCGGCCCCATAGGGCCTTTGTAACTGAGTCTGTGCCGAGCAGCCACCGCCGGTGCTGGTCTACCCAGCAGGTGCCTCTGGGCAGTCTGGCTGTCGGCCTTCCTTCCCTCTGCAGCTCACCCAGCGTCCCCATTGAAGGGGCATTTCCAGGGTCCTCTCCTGGCTCTTCCCACAAACTACCCTGAAGGACTCTCAATGGACACTGGGGGTGAGGGCACTTGCCACAGGGACCTGGCAGGCAGGCCCTCCAGCCCTCTCTGCCCTCTACCTACTGTCCAGCAGGGGGCCGGTACCAGCCTATGGGGGAAGAGGTGTGGTGTCCCTGCTTTCTCAAGCTCTCTTTTTGTTGGGGATTTAGTTTGGGGTCACGATGTTCTGGGGCTTACTCCTGGCAGAGCTGCAGGGATTGTGCCCAGCTCTGGGCACAATCGGCCATGTGCAAGGCAAGTGTGCCACCTGCCGTATTATCTCCCGGCCCTCTGGAGCTTTCGGGCTAGTGCCGGGCCGGGCTGCATCTGCTGCCGCTGGTCACCGTGACAGCAGGCACGGGGTTTGTAGACACTGGGCAGGCGGGACCCTCTGGCAGAGACACGGGTGACAGGGGCAGGTGCGGGCAAGAACCAGCGGGGGACAGAGCAGCACAGAGGCCATGTGAGCCCCTGGCCCTGGGAACGGCCCAGCCCCAGAGCCTGTCCTGCCCTGCTCCCTGGAGGTGGCCTGCGCCTGCTCCCCAGCCATGCGGGCAGGGTCCTCGAGCCCAGGCATGCCCCGGCATAGTGCATTTGCCTACCCCTAGGGAGGCCCCTGACTGGCTCCTGGGACTCTGGTGCCTGGCATCTCTGCCTCCCACCACGGGACCTGGGGTCCTGACTGGCACTGTTAGAGCAGTGCCCAGCCGAGAGGGTGCAGGGTCACCTCACTGCGCAGGCAGCCAGGGCCTGGGGTGAGGGTACAGGAGAGATTTCAGTGGGAGAACGGAGGAGCCTTGAGCAAACAGTGCTTCCACCTCTCAGCTCGACCCCCTCAGCCACTGGGGCGAGGCCTGGGAAAGGCACGTGCAGCCACCAGCACAGCAGGAAGCTCACCAGCCCCGAGGCAGCCCTCAAGCCACACCTGAAAACCACTTGGGTCCCCACTACCGAGCGCTCAGGGAGGTGTGGACTCAGGCTGGGGCAGGGAATTGTTCTGTGCAGGACAGTTAGGCCTGATATCCGCCCCAGATGTTTCAGGAGCATCACCTTCCCTCACAGTAAATATTAGGAGACTAAATAGCAAAGCAGAATTGTTTTACTATGGCTAGAGAGAGTACGACAGGCAGGCAGGGCACTTACCAGGAATGTGGCCCACCCGGGTTCAGTTCCCAACACCCCATATGTTCCTCGAGTCCCACCAGGAGCGAGCCATGAGCGCAGAACCAGGAGTAAGCCCTGAGCACAGTTTAACAATAACAGCAGCATAAAAATAGAATCTTGGGCCTACGTGGGAAATCTTAACTTTTTCAACGCTGTGTAATATAAAGGCCCTTGTTTTCCTTACTGAATTAAGTCAGTACTTTTCGCTTTTTAAAAAATCAAGTAAACAAATCCATCAGATAGCTACAAATAATATTTTTTCTATGTCTCAATAATTGAGCTAGCTTAAGAGCAGACACACAATGCAAAGTCCACAGAGAGAGGCAGAGAGGGCGGAGCAGGAGCACAGCAGGTGGAAGCACGTGCCCTCACTCGGCTGACCCAGGTTCAGTCCCCAGCAGAGAGATCTGTGAGCACGGAGCCAGAGTAAGCCCTGAGCACCAGAAGAGTCTTGCTGGGGCAGTGTGGGGGGAAGGGCCCTGAATTTCCAGTGATTCAGCCTTTCTTTCCTCTTGTGTGGTCTGTCCTGGGGACCAAAGGAGGGGTCCCCTTCTCCGATGGGGTCTTATCAGACCAATTTCCTGTACCTCCAAAGGGTCTGGGGGGGCATCTCCTCTAGTACTTTGAAACAAACCCATTGCAGCAGTGTAAGGTGCCTGCTGGTGGGGCACCCTGGCTCAGACAGTGAGGGGTGGCCGTTGCAGACTGTGGTCAACTGGCTGAGGCCAGAGCCTGCTCGTGCTGGTTTTGGGGGACATTATTTTTTTCCTCTTTCCTTGTAGCCCTGAGTTGTCAAAACCAGGGCCTCAGACTCGGCAGACACATGGAAGTGCCCTACCAGTCAGCCCCATCCCTCCTGTGTGGGACACCAGGTCTTGGGGACCTAGCCTTGGGCCTGTGCATGTGTCCCAGTGACCAGGGACAGGCGTCCCTAGAGCACAGAAGTCCCACCTGCGCCGCCTGCTCCCTGTCATGGAGCCCCTGTGCCCCCCTCAACCCCTCACGGGGAGGAGGAGCTGTCGGGCCTGGCAAGCAGCTCCCCACAAGTCTGAGTCTCTCCCGTACACCCGGGGCGTGTCCCTCCTGCCCCGACTCTGCCAGAGGGGGAAGTATCCCTGCCTTGGGTCCTCGGGGAAGGCCCTGAGCGGAGAGGGGGGTTCCTCGGGCAGCCCAGGTGCCCCTCTGCTTGTCTGGAGGCGGGTGTCCAGTGTCCAGTGCCGAAGGGGCAGTCTTCCGGGCAGAGAACATGCTGGGCAGAGTGGGTCTGTGTGGCTGCGGCTCGTGCCCACTGGGGACCAGAGGAGGCCAAGCGCTGCTGACGAATGGGCTGGCCGGCCGCCACAGGCTCCGTCCTCGCCCCTGGGGCCCCTCCAGGCCTTGGCAACATTGCACCCGTCCCCAGCCCTTGCCTTGTGCCAGGGAAGGTGTGGCCTGCAGAAGGGCGCGGGGCCAGCCCTCCGGCTCCGTCCACTCTAGCCTCCACCGATTGGGTGGGTCGAGCTCGGCCACCTCCCCATAAGACAGAGGAGAACGGCCCTCAAGGGGACTCCGGGTAGTGTCCGGGTCCCGCCCACTGTGTCAGGTGCCCAGGTGGGAGCCGGATGATGGCCTTAAGGAGGCCTTCTGGGCGGAGGGGCGGAGCCCTTGGGGCGGGGGTGTCCCTCCTGGCATTGTGGCTTCCCTGGCGAGGGCCCCAGGCGCAGCTGCCCCTGTGTCCCCACAGGGAGGAGCTGCCAGGAGGGGGCGGAGGGTGCCTGCCTGCCCCTGTGCGTGAGCCCAGTGAGCAGGTGAAGATGGCCCCCGAGGGCGCCCCAGCAGAGCTGCGCTGCTGGGCAGCAGAGCGGGCACCGAGCCCACCTGCAGCCAGGGGTAAGGCCGGGAGGGGAGCAGACTCCTCCCCTGGGGTGGGGTGAGCGGAGGAGGCGGCGAAGCCTCTGCGGGGACAGTGCCCAGAATCCCCCATTCTCCAGCTTCACTCAAGGCAGGAGGCGAGACCATGGCAAAGCCCTAGTTTCCCCAGAGCTGGGGGGCCTGTCCAGGGGTCCAGGGGCCGAGGGAGGGACAGGCTCGGGCGGGGAGAGGAATGGGACAGGCGTGGGGGCCGTTGTGGGAGGGGGAGTGGCGGTGCCCGGCCAGCCCTGAGCTGCTGTGTCCAGGGCTCACCCAGCCCCCATCTTGGGCCAGCCGTTCCCACCACGTCTCCCCAGCAGCCAGGCCCCTGGGGGGGCTCCTTAGAACCGAGCCTCTCAGAGACCCACTCGGCCCCGAGGGCCTCGGCGCCAGCACGCGGGGGCCAGGCCTGGGCTGGACTCAGCCTCACTCCTTTTAAAGCCATGGGGCCGCTGAGAGAATGTGGCGGCCCGCCAGGGCTGCGACTTCTGCTCCACCGCGGCTGGGGCGCCCTCGAGCCCAGGACTCCGGGCCTCCCACGTGCTGGCGTCCTGGGCGCAGACGTCAGTTCGTAGGGTGCCCTTGCATGGGCGCGGGGATGTAGCTGTGAATGTGCACTGCCTGGGCGACTCTGCGGGGCTCCCAAGTTGAGGGGTGGGGGCAGATGGAAGCAGTTAAGAAATGGAGGTGGGAGGCACCAGGCATGAGCACCCACCTCTGCCCTGCAGTCACCAGCACCAAGCTCCCCCGGCGTGAGCACCCAGCACCCGAGGGCCATTCCGGCAAAGCTGAGCCCGGCCGGGCCCAGTCGCGCCTGCTGCCCCACCATGCCCCAAGCTGGTGTCCTCGGCGGCCACCAAGTTCCCCCCGAGAACCATCACACGCCGCCCACCCCAACCTTGCTCTCACCCAAAGGCAGCATTTCCGAGGAAGCAGAAGCTGAAGGTAGGGGTGCAGGCCCTGGGGCGGGCGGGGTGTGGACATCCCAAGGGCCAGGCCCTCGGACCCTGACCGCGGCCTGTCCTGGCCCTGTCTGCAGTCGGCCATCCTGTCTGCCCAGTCGGCTGCAACGCGTGCGAAAAAGGGAGAACCTGTGCCAGCCAGCCCTGGAGGTGCTGGAGACGCCTGAGCCAGGAGTCCTCGCTTGAGAGTGAGACGGACGAGGATGACGACTACATGGACATCTGAGGGGCTGGGGCTGCCCGCTCACCCAGCCGGGGCTGTGCCGCACGTGGGCGCGACCGGAGCCCAGCTCAGTGCAGGCGCGACGGCAGTGCCCAGGCAGCCCCACAAGGCCCCTTTCTATAAAATCTGACTCTGATGTGGCACACCCAGCCCAGGTGGTGCGCCACCATACCTGCATCCTCACACCAGCTGGGCACTGCTTCGGTCACCGTGGGCTCACCCAGATCTGGGCTCCCCCCACCCTCCCAGCCCCTTTTGGTTTCTTTTTCTAATAAAAGACGGAACAGTTGTCTCTGCTGCTTGTTCATGGGGCGTCAGGACTGGTTCCTCTCCCCAGGGGTCAGTGTCTATCCTCAGGCACCCCAGGAGTGAGACCTGAGCCTCCTAG